>JAOTAX010114869.1:0-25394 GCA_025629825.1 Erythroxylum guanchezii | reverse complement strand
ACTCAAACACTTTAACCAATCCTCTCTCTTTGATTCAATCAATCTTTTTCAATTTAATCTCAAAAATCACAAATTTTAATGGAGAGATAGAGGGATGACTTAGGAATCCAACGCTTCAAAAATCTGGCCAATCGGATGTCGGACGGAAAAGTTAGAAGCAAAAGAATGAAAGAGGGCTGGTCGCCCTCGCGAGTTGGTCATAGGGTGACCATTTCGCGACTGCGAGCTGGTCGCAGTCGCGACCAACAAACTTTCAAGGCCTTTAACTTTTGATCCATAGCTCCAAATTTTACAAACTTGATATCATTGGAAAGCGAAAAGAATGCTCTACAACTTTTATGAAGGACCCAAAAATCAATTCCATCTCTAAAGGGGTCAAAAATCCACTAAACATTTCTGCCCAAAAATGTTATCCTAAAACAGCAACACAACTTCCATAAATCATAACTTCCTATTTCATTATCGAAAAATTCCATAATTTATACCAATGGGAAGATCAAACCATAATCTAAAACTTTCATGAAGCACTTAAAAGGCAATTTCAACCTCTAACTAGGTCAATTTTTCAATCAAAATTTTTGCCCTGTTAAAAAAATCACCTAAACAATATCCAAACGTCAAACATTCACATCTTTCAAGTCCCACATCCAAAAATTGCATACTTTATAGCGTTGGAAAGATTGAAGGACAAGCTACAACTTTCATGTAGACCACTTACTCCAATTCAAACTACATCAGTAAAAAATTAGCCTCAAAGCACAGTACACACAAACTTATCCTATGAGCATTTTTAAAAGCAAAGCAAAATAACCTTAACTTCGAAAGATCATAACTTTCAATCCTGCTATTGAAAAATGTCATACTTCAAAGTGATAGAAAGCTATCAACAGTAGCTACAACTTTCATGAAGCTCATTTTATCAAAATCCTTCCAGATCAACCCAGAAAAATTTATAAAGATTTCACATCAAAAAGTCAACTCTCTGTTACTATTCATCCTCAAAATTTTAGATGTTCAATTCTCCGAAAGCTAACACTTTCATTTTTCATTTCTTGCTTTTCAACTCCATTTAAAGCAATTCATTCACTATCAATTTCATAAATTTCATAACATACACTAATTTACTCAAAATGTCAAAGTCATTAAAACCAAAATAACTTCTTCTTTCATTTAACACTAAAACACCTACAACACATACATACTCAAAAACACCCATTTAATTTTATTTGATATTTCTAAATTCCACTAAAAGATCGAGGTCCAAAAATTCGGGGCCTAACAATTCTCCTCCCCTAAAAGAATTTCATCCTCGAAATTCTTACCTGACTCATTGAATAGGTGTGGATACTTCTCTTTCATTTCTTCCAAAGGCTCCTATGTTGCCTCCTCTCTTGCATGGTTCTTCCATAAGACTTTTAACCAGCTTCACAATCTTGTTTCTCAAGATCTTTTCCTTCGAATCTAGGATCTCCACTGGTTGTTCTTTATATGTCAAATCCTCCTTTAATTGAACTTCTAAAGGTTGGACTATGTGTGCAGGATCGGACTGGTACTTTCTTAACATCGATATATGGAAGACATTGTGAATCTTAGACAACTCTGGTGGTAGGGCTAACTTGTAGGCTAAAGGCCCAACTTCTCAATGATCTCATAAAGGCCTATGTATCTTGGACTGAGCTTGCCCTTCTTACCAAATCTCAAAACTCCTTTCCATGGAGAGGCTCTAAGAAACACTTTGTCTCCAGCTTTAAATTCCATCTCCCTTCTATGTGCATCTGTATAGATTTTCATCCTATCTTGAGTTGCTTTGAGTCTCTGCTTTACCATTTTGATCTTGTCAACTGTAATTTGTACCAACTTAAGTCCTAAAAGTCTTCTTTCACCTTCCTCATCCCAACAAATAAGAGTTCTGCACCTCCTACCATACAAAGCTTCATGAGGTGCCATTTGAATTACTGAGTGGTAGGAATTATTGTAAGCAAACTCAATTAAAGGTAGATGATCATCCAATAAGACTTTGAAATCCATGGCACAAGCTTTTAACGTTGCCTCCAATGTCCGTATCATCCTTTCCGATTGACCATCAGTTTGTGGATGGAAAGTTGTACTAAAGTGCAACTCGATTCCTAAAGCCTCTTGTAAGCTTTCCCAGAACATAGAGGTGAAACTAGGATCTCTATCCGAGACTATAGAACTCGGAATCCCATGAAGCCTAATTATCTCATCTATGTATTTCTTGGCTAACGTATTCAAAGAATCTGTCTCTTTAATTGGTAAGAAATGTGCTGACTTAGTTAGCCTATCAACAATCACCTATATTGCATCATGCTTCCTGCTGGCTCTTGGCAGTCCCATCAAGAAATCCATCATATTCTTCTCCCATTTCCATTCAAGAATCGACAAAGTTTTAAATTTGCTAATAGGTGCTTAGTGTTCTGCTTTAACTTGCTGACACACTAAGCATTTTCTAGCATACTCTACAACATCTTTCTTTATTCCTTTCCACCAAAAGTGCTCTTTCAAATCTTGATACGTCCTCGTACTCCCTGGGTGCGTAACGTAGGGAGCATTGTATGTCTCATCAAGAATCTAATCCTTCAACTCTAACATATCTAAAATACACAATATGTTACCTACCACCATCAATTCATCTTCTCTTATCTCTATTTCAGAGGGTTTACCATTTTTAATCTCTTCTCTAAGCTTGATTAAATCCTCATCTTGCTCCTATAATTCCTTAATCTTCTCATTCAACACTAGCCTTACTATAAAATTAGCCAATATACAATCAAATTCAGCTTTCCTCAATGTCACCTTAAGTCTGGCTAACTCCTTCAATAAAGGAAGATACATTGTCTCTACATATGCCATAGTCGATTTTTTACTTAATGCATCCGCTACTACATTAACTTTCCCTTTGTGGTAGTCTATCATCAAGTCATAATCCTTCAGTAGTTCTAACCACCTTCTTTGCCTCAAATTCATCTTTTTCTGGCTCATCAAATACTTAAGACTATTGTGGTCTGTAAATACCCTAGTGGTGACTGCATACAAGTAATGTCTCCAAATTTTCAAGGTAAAAATTATTGTAGCTAACTCCAAGTCATGCGTAGGATAATTCATCTCATAGGGCTTTAATTGCCTAGAAGCATAAGCAATCACCTTATCTCCTTGCATCAACACACACCCTAATCCTTTCCTCAAGGAATCACTATACACTATATACTCATCACTGCTAGAAGGCAAAGTCAAAATTGGTGCAATTGTGAGCATATTCTTCAATTCCTCAAAACTATTCTAGCACTCCTCTGTCCACACAAACTTGTGATTCTTGCTTGTCAATTTAGCAAGTGGGGCCGCTATCATGGAAAAGCCCTCTATAAATCTTTTGTAGTAGCTAGCTAAACCCAAGAAACTCCTCACTTCTGTTATATTCTTAGGTGTTTCCCATTTAACCACAGCTTCTATTTTTCTCGAATCGACATGCACTCCTTGTTCAAAAATTTCATGTCTAAGGAACACCACTTCCCTTAGCCAAAATTCACATTTATCAAATTTGCCATATAACTCCTTCTTCCTCAATGTCTCCAAGGCAATCCTTAAATGTTCCTCATGCTCCTTATCACTCTTGGAATAAACCAATATATCATCAATAAAGAAAATGACAAATTGGTCTAAGAAAGGCTTGAAGACTCTATTCATTAAGTCCATAAAAGCTGCAGGTGCATTTGTAATCTAAAAGGCATAACTAGGAACTCAAAATGCTCATACCGTGTTCTAAAAGCAGTCTTTAACACATCAGACTCCTTTATCCTCAACCAATGTTAGCCTGATCTCAAATCTATCTTGGAGAAAACCTTTGTCCCTTGCAATTAATCAAACAAATCATCTATGCGTGGGTGCGGATATCTATTCTTGATAGTAACATGATTAAGCTTCGAATAATCCATACACATCCTCAATGATCCATCTTTCTTCCTCATAAAAAGAACCGGAGCTCCCCAAGGTGAAGAGTTAGGCCTAATGTACCCTTTCCCCAACAACTCTTCTAGCTGCTCTTTAAGTTCCTTCAGGTTTGCTAGGTCCATTCTATAAGGCGGAATTGAGATCAGTGCAGTACCTGGAAGAAGTTCAATGGGAAACTCAATTTCCCTAGAGGTGGTAGTCTTGGTAATTCCTATGGAAAGACATTTAGGAATTCCATGACCACAAGAATATCTTCTAACTTTCCTCCATCTACTTTCATGTCTACAGCATAAGCCAAGAATGCTTCACATCCTTTCCTTATCATTTTCTCTGCTGTCAAAGCTGAAATAACTCTAGGCGGGTTTCCTTTCCTGTCTCCCATAAACACCACCTTTCTACCGTTGTCTAACTCAAGCTCCACTATCTTCTGTTTGCAATCTAGATTGGCATTATACTTTTCTAACGTATCCATGCCCAATGTCACATCTAATCCCCCCATCTTCAATGGCATTAGATCAACCACTAATTGTTATCCTCCAATAAAGATTTCAAAATCTCTATAAACTTGACTAATAATAATATACTGGCCGATTGGAGTACTAACCATCAATGGAGTATCCAATGGACTCAAATTTCTACCATACATAGTTCTACTTGATGAAATAAATGAAGAAGTAGACCCCGGATCAATCAAAGCAATAACATCATCATAAAATAATTTAACCATACCAATCACAACTTTTCGAAGTGGTCTTTGCGTCCTCCCTGATCATTGCAAACACCCTAGCTAGTGCTTGTCCCCTTGGTCTTCCTGGAGGATTCACTTTCTTAACTGCATCGGAATTGCCCACTTCAATTGCAGTCTTATGTCCCACAGTCTCAACACTTTTTGAAGCTTGCATCTGCGTTCTCTCCTGTCTTGTATACTGCAGCCATTTTCTAGCCATGTGCCCTTTCTCCCCACAATTGAAATAAGCTCCAGTCAGCCTATAACACTCCCCTCTATGGAACTTGCCACAGTGATCGCACTTGGGAACAGACGACATGTCCCCCTATCCCCTTCTATTGCCCCTAGCCATTGAGGCTAGATGAGAGACAGTTCTCACCTGTCTGGACCACTACTCCTCACCTCAGACTGTGTAGAGAAAATCCTAGCACTCCTTTCTGACATAGGAGTACCACCTCCCCTCTTGAATTGTTCTCTCCTTTTTCTTTTTCTGGTCACTTCACAACCCTTAACGCTGCTTCAACTAGCTATTGAAAATCATAGAAATTATGCGCCACCACTTTCTCTTTGATGGCTAAGTGCAATCCTGACTCAAACCTATGACACTTAGCTGCCTCACTCATCATCATCTCAACTGCATATCGTGATAGTTGCGTGAATCTGTGCTCATACTCACTCACTGTCATCTTCCTCTAGATGAGACTCAGAAATTCCCTCTGCTTTTACTAAATATAAACCTCAGACAAATACTTCTTCTTATAAGCAACTAGGAAGTCCTTCCATGCCAACACTAACGGTTTCATCTGACTCCCTAGCATACTTTCTCACTAATGCAAAGGGTCCCTCTGTAGCAAACTAGCAGTATATTCAACCTTCTCGTCATCTTCATAGTCCACTTTTTCTAATACCCTTTTTGTCTTCCTCAACTAGGTTTATGCTTCTTCCAGATCGATTGTCCCATAGAATCCATCACCCCATACTTCCTCAGCTTATCAAATTGCTTCCCCTTCTTAACTGGGGCTGGAGCAGAAGATTGTGGCAGCTGACCCATGTCCTGAACAAAAGCCTGAGCAAATGCCTGGAATAGCCTAGGATCCAATGCAGTAGGCACTTACTCCTGCGAAAGAGGAGACTCCTATGTTTGTGATCGAGAGGGCCCACTACCATGCTTTATAGAAGCCTCAGCATTTCCTGGGGTTCTAGGCTCATCCGTACCCTCCTCTCTAGACGGAGAGTCAGGTGCAATCGATCCTTGCAAAACTCTTCATGTTTTTCTACGAGGTGGTATCATACTCCTTCAGTTTAAACACTAACGATTAGCTTACATTTCATTTTAATCTTAATTCCTACATGTATGCATGATATGCATGTCACTTAATGTAATTAATCAATTAAACAATGCAGACAATTTATCACACATCATAACAATTGATAACACTATACATTTTAAGCCTAGGAATCCTTAATAAACCTAAGCGCTTTGATACCAATCAATGTTGGGGCTGAGTCCTATCACTTATCCCAAGGTGACAATTTATGATGGTCAAGTAACGGTCGTTTGAACGAAAAGTTGAAAACGTCCATTGAAAAGAAAATTTTTCCATTAGCGGTGGTGGGTTTGTCGCAACAAAATATGTGTTCACCGCAGCGAAGATATAAGAAAAATCCCAACAACCTTTCGGGAGAAGTTCGCCGTAGCCAACAGCTTTGCAGCGACAAAGTCTCAAGGTTGACTAGCCGTACCCTTCGGGACAAATGCGCCATGGTGAAAATCCACTTCGCCACGGTGAAGTCCCCAGCTCAATTTCAAAAATCCTCTTGGGATAAATATGCCACGGCGAAAGAGCCTGGCTCCACCGCGGCGAAGTTTCCAACTCAACTCAAAAACCTTTCGGTACAAATATTACCAAAATCACACATAAATACCCTTCATGAAAGGTTCATCGCGGCGAATCCTTCGTTCACAACCCAGAACCCAACATTCAAACACAAAACTCTGCACTTATACACTACCAATTTCCCACAACCGTCATTAACAACTCCGAAAAGTAAACATGATTATATACAAAAAGGAATTTCTTCCATTCATAATCTCATTACTAATTTGAAACAACATTTGGGCCTAGCTCTAATTACATTTCAACAAACACATCGATAACTTAATACAAAATACAAATGAATGCTTGTGTTTGATATGCTTATAAAGCTACTAAAAAGGTCAAACAAACTTGGTACAAATGTTAACTATCTTGGAGTTTGTCAAAAGCCTTTGCAAGGATCGCTATCTTTCTCATTCTGCACCTGAGGAGTGAAAAATAATGGGTTGAGCTACAAAGCTCAATGGCTAATATATTTATAGTCATCGATAATGAGCCACACAATCAAACATATATATATACATCTATGTCTCATTTTATTCTAGCAAGTCAATCATCCACAATTCTAGCTCAAACACTCATAGTTAAACATGTTATCACATAAAGCAATCTCATACATCATCAACCATCCAAGCATAACACTTAAGTTCATTTCATGCTCAACAAATCAGAACAATATGCAATGCACAACAAATGGCTTGAGAGTTCCGTGAGAAATTGAGAAACTGAAGTTTACACCATGTACAAAATGAGTCTGTTTTTAGGATCTCATATGCCACAAGCGGGCAGCTGGGAGAAGGCTTTAGGTCAACCTGCACGTGACGAACAAAACAGTTCCTCTCTTGTCCAAACACAATCAAATTTCAGTGCTTAATTCATTTCACACACATTTATACTTTTCATTCTTTTCATACCCTTTCCTCTTTTCATTTATACAAATTGCCATGACATATTTCAAGGCATAACATGATCATAAACCATAATAGATTTTCAAGAATCACAATAATTCAAATCAAGCCATTTTAGCACCCAATACACAAGCAAGACAATTTGCCCATATTACCCAACAACTATAAACACATTACCCACCTAATTTCTTGTGAATCCAAGCTCAAGATTGCCTTTCCTCTTACTCTTGGGTAAGCTTTTCTTGGTTCCCTAAAACAACAAATTTTCTCATTCAATCCAAATTCAAATGTAAATTCATAAAACTTCAACAATCAAAAATGCTAAAATTGAGTTTAAACTTAACCTACCCATAGTTCATCTAAGTTAGTAAAACCAAAACCTAGTTTAGAAATCCATGAGAATCAAAAATGAGTTTTCCTCTTTCTTCCAACACAACCCATTTCTCTCTCTAATCCCCCTTTCTAACCAAAACAAGAAGAAAAGTAATGGCCTTTACCTTAACAAGAAGAATTCCTCTTCTTTTTCTTCTTTTTCCTTCCTCTCCCACGATTTTCTCTTCTTCTTCCCTAACTTCCACGATTTTTCTTCCTTTTTTTCTTCCCTCACATTTTTTCTTCTTTCTCTCCTCTCTTTCATGATATTTCTCTCTTCTCCATTCTTAATTCAAGACTACATTTTTATTAGTCTTTCCAATTTTAACCCTCATCATTTAATGAAATGCCCATTTGCCCCTTCTTTTGTTTTTATCTACTTACTCCTTTAACCTATTAAACATAATACCTTAACTCTAACTTAATTCTAACATTCCCATTGAAAATTCTCATTTGTACTTATGCTCACTAAATTAATAAACTCAATTCTAAGAAAATAAAATAAACAAACAAACCATAAATAAATAATTAAGAAAATAATAAATAATTTAAAAAATTCGGTTCCTAACAAATAGCAAGTCTAAGTTTGGAATAATGGACTAATTTCCTAACAGTGTCTCTTCAAGAAAAGCATCCAATTATGATCTATAACATGGTAAAGGATCAATGCCAAGTTTCTAAAAGTAGCCAAAATTTAAAGAAAAGTGGAAACACGAGGACATATATGACCAAATGCATAGAAAAGAAAGTTAATGTTTACCATTTATACCAAGTAAAGGTATGTTTTACAATCTATACAATATTATCTACAATGGAAATATGATGCATCTCAATGAAGTGATACTTTGATAGAGAAAGAGCAAAGGTAGTCAATCAAGTCAGATTTTCAAGGTGAAGATAGAGGATCGTAATTAACAAAACTTGTAGACACTACATAAATAACATAAAGAAGGAAAAGAAATTCTCGTTTACTTAGTGCTATCAAGGTTCCCTAAATACAAACAAAGAAGATTATCTACAAATGCCAACACATCCCACAGGTTCCAAAAGGAACAGAACTCACAATACTGTGCAGTTAATTTTACATACATAAATAAAAAAGAAACTAATTGGATATAAATTTTAGCAAAAAGAAGATAAATTGAAATTTACATTGAACTCACCTTTCCACATTTACAATGAACCAAAACTGGATGATACCTTACATCTAGAAAAAAGGAAGGGGTATTTTGTAAGATATGATGGAATAATTGAAAACAAACTTAGTAAAACAATCAAGACTCTCAAAGCATTCATAATAGTATCCTTTGGATTATATGTGTTGAAATTTGATTCAAAGTTTGACCGAGTATTACTCTAATTTGTTAGTTTGTTTCCTTTATTTAAGCAAGTTTCTTATTGTTAAGAATAAATAATAGAGTCGTGGGATTTAATTAGTTGTGTTTATTTTCTGTAAGCCTATATATAGAGGCACTTCTTATTTGTTTCGGAATCACGTATTAAATGAAATAAAAGCTTGAAGTCTTTTGTCTTTATGTGCTTTGTCTATCTCCATTTTTCACCTTTTTCTCAACATTTTGGTATCAGAACCACGTTTTATCCTTTGGGCACTTGAGTGAAACGTGACATTTGGGTCCATTAGGTATTAAGCAAAACATTGTTTTTTTTTGGGGCAGTAAAAGGGAAACACTAGAGGAAGAGCAAAGATGGCAACAAATGCTTTTTAATCATCTTCACAACCACTTATACCGATTTTCACAAGAGAAAAGTATGAGTTTTGTAGCATTAAGATGAAGAATTTTTTAGGTCTCAAGATCTTTAGGATTTAGTGGAATATGGCTTCGTTGACTTAGAAGATCTAGATGAATAGGCAGGAGAAAGATTGAAAGAAGTAAAAAAGAAGGATGCCAAAGCTTTATTACGAATTCATCAAGCTATTCACGAAACAATGTTCTCAAGAATTGTAGCAGCAGCAACATCGTTAGAGGCTTGTTAGATTTTGAAGAAGAAGTTTGAAGGTTCTTCGAAGGTAATGATGGTAAAGTTGCAAACTTACCTTTGTGAATTTGAAACTTTGTCTATGAAAAGTAATGAACTTGTTCAAACTTATTTGTCTAGAGTCTCTTCTCTTGTTAATCAAATGAAGTCATATGGTGAAGATATTTCTGAAGAAACTATTGTTGCAAAAGTTTTAAGGAGTCCTACTCCAAAGTTTGATCATATTGTTGCTACTATTGAGGAAGCTCGTGATTTATCAAATTATTCATTTAATGAGCTAATGAGTTCCTTGCAAGCTCGTGAAGATAAGTTGCTTAGGTCACACGAAAAGAATGAAGAAAAGTCTTTTCAGGTGAAGGGGGAGATGCACAAAAATGCTACTGGATGTAGTAGTGGCAGAAGTGGTATCCGTGGAAGAGGTTGAGGAAGAGGTGGAGGCAGAAGTGGATTCAATGAAGAGAGGTAGAATAGGATCTTTAAATGCTACTACTATGTCAAGCCAGGTCATAGAGAGGCTTTTTGCTAGAAAAAAATAGAAGGATGAGAAAAACCAAGCAAGTTTTGCAGAGGAACCAGATGATGAAAGCAAGTTGTTTATGGCTTTTGTTGTAAGAAGGAGCAATCTAATGATGTTTGGTTTTTGGACAGCGGTTGTTCTAATCATATATGTGGAACAAAGTCATTATTAAAGGATCTTGATGAGTCTGATAAAATAGATGTGATGTTAGGAGACAACAAAAAGATTCGGGTTGAAGGCAGAGGGACCATTAGCGTTAAAACTAGTCAAGGTACTGCTAAGATTTTACAAGATGTGATGTTTGTTCCTAGTTTATCTCATAATCTACTTAGCATTGGGCAATTGATGATTAGTGGATATTCAATTTTGTTTGAGGATGGTTTTTGCATTATTAAAGATAAAAAATCAATGCAAATCACTACTAAAGTTCCAATGGCTAAAAATAAAATGTTTCCATTAGAAGTTTCAGTGATTGAGAATTATGCTATGGTTGCTAATGGTAATAGTGAGGCTCAATTGTGGCATTTATGTTATGGGCACTTGAATATTAATGGGTTAAAGTTGTTGAGTGAGAAAGAAATGGTGTTTGGATTGCAAAACTTGAGAATCTTGTTTTTTGTGAAGGACGTGTTTATGGAAAACAAAGTAGAAAGCCTTTTCCTATTAGAAAGGCTTGGAGAGCCTCTAAGTGTCTTGAGTTAGTGCATTTAGATTTGTGTGGGCCTATGAATATAGAGTCTCTTAGTGGTAATCGATATTTTTATTGTTTATAGATGATTGTGGCTGTATGAGTTGGGTTTATTTTCTAGAAAACAAGTCTGAGTTATGGAAAGAATCAATGGTCTTTTAATAAAAACATTGCGAACACACATAGGAGGTGAATTTATTTCAGCTGAGTTTAATGTTTTTGCGAGTAAAATGGGATTTGTAAGGAACTTATAGCACTATACACACTAGAGCAAAATAGTGTAGCTGAAAGAAAGAACTGAACTATGGTAGAGATGGCCAGAAGCATGATTCAAGCAAAAGGCCTTCCTATTTATTTTTGGGCAGAAGCTGTCGCAACAGCGGTGTACCTTCTAAATTTTTCTCCTACAAAAGCTATTTGTAATCAAACACCCTTTGAGGCTTGGACAGGTAGAAAACCAACAATAAGCCACTTAAAGGTTTTTGTTTGTCTAGCTTATGCTTTGGTCAAAACTCATTCTAGAAAATTTGATGAAAAGTTTGAGAAATATATTTTTGATGGGTATTCTTCTCAATCCAAAGCATTTAAGCTTTATAGCCCTATTAGTGGCAAGATAACCATCAGTAGGGATGTGGTTTTCAATGAAGATGCAGGATGGATCTGAAATGAAGAAAATAAGGAGGAGCATAATCAAGTGTTAGAAGATAACATTAAACCAACACTGAATCCAACACCAACAATTTCCTGCCCTGGTACTCTTGGAACTAGTAATTCATCTGTTCCTGCAAGCAATGAATCATCATCTTCAAGCTCATCAAGTGAAACTCCTCCAAGGAAATTTAGATCCTTGCAAGAAATTTATAATTCTTTCACTTTTGCTTTGCTTGTTTCAGATCCTATTTACTTTAAAGAAGTTGCAAAAGACAAAGAATGGTGCAAAGCTATGGAAGAGGAGATGTTGACTATTCAAAAAAATCAGACTTGGGACTTGGTAGACTTATCGGAAGGAAAGAATGTTATTGGACTTAAATGGGTGTTTAGAACCATGTATCATGAGATGGGACCATTTAAAAAAATAAGGTGAGGCTGGTTGTAAAGGGTTATTCTCAACAATAAGGTATCGACTTCTACGAAACTTTTCTCCAGTTGCACGCTTTGAAACGATGAGAACCTTTTTAGCCTTAGCTGTTGGACCCCGAACATTTCTTAGAAGTTAGAACTATTAAATGAGAAATTTTAGGGATTAGTCATGAGTAAAGAACAAATGAATGAAAAAATTTTGAATTAGAAATGATAGACAAGAGTAAAATAGTGAATAAGAAATGTGAATAGATTCATGTTTTGCTTTAGTGTTTTTCGTGGATAAGAGATTTTGAAATGGGAAGAATTAAGGTGAAAGTTAGAAGAAAAATGAAAGCAAAAATGAAGTTGAATATGTGTAGTAAGTTGATGAAGGATATGTATATATGTGTATGTTCTTTTATTAGTGTTCATGATTAATCACAGACTATAATTTCTTTATTGATGATATTGATTTGAAATGGAGTTGAGAATGAGGAGTAAATGAAGTAGAAAAGGTGATCTTGGTATGAGTTGTGCTAAGGAAAGATTTTGAAACAAAATGAGTAGTTGATCTGGAAAATGTTCACTGAGTATGCTTCAGTCTTTTAGCCACAACTTTTTCTCTAGTTATCCAAACGTGATGATTCTTAATTTGAATTAAACTAGAAACATATGGTTACATTTTTACGAAGACATAAAATATAAATTCTCTCTTTAAGAATCTCAAAATTTTTCATGAATTTTTGAACTGGGTGTAGTACATTGGTGGATGAATGTAAAGTTCGTGTTCTGACTTCAGGGGAAATTCTGGATTGATCTAGATAGATTTAGACGAAGTTATCTTATAGAAAGTTGTAGGTATTTCTTATATCTTTTCAACTGTATATAGTATGAAATTTTTGGGCATTGGAGTCTAAAGTTATGATCCTTATAAGTGGAGATGCTCAGGTGTATAGATAGTATCGTCTAGTGATGACATCATATCATCTGTGATGAAGTATCATCTAATAACGTCATATCATCTAATGATGACATCATATCATCTGTGATGAAGTATCGTCTGATGACATCATATCATCTGATGATGACGTCATATTGCCTGTGATGAAATATCGTCTATTGACATCATATCGTCTGGTGCATTGTTCATCTGACCCTATCATTTGGTCCATTTTTGACCCTTTAGATGATATAATTTGTCTTCTAGTCCTGCATAAAAGTTGTATATCTTGAAGTCCTCTTTCCAACCATCTAAAGAACACCTTAATCCAATATCTATAGTGAAAGTTATGACAAATTCCCTAATTCGTCTGACCCTTCGTTTAGTTTCATCTGACCCTATCGTCTGGTCCATTTTTTACCTTTCAGATGATAGAATGTGTCTTCTATTCCTCATAAAATTGTATATCTTGAAGTCCTCTTTCAAACCATCCAAAGAACACCTTAATCTGATATTTGTAGGGAAAGTTATGGCAATTTCCCTAATTCGTCTGACCCTTCATCTGGTTTCGACTGACCCTATTGTCTGGTCCATTGTTGACCCTTCAGATGATAGAATTCGTCTTCAAGGTCTTTATGAAAGTTGTAGATCTAGAAGTCTTCTTCTAAACCATCAATGAATAACTTTGATCTGACATCTCTAGTAAAAGTTATACAATTTTCCCACGACGAGTATGATATGATTGAGGGAAAAATCATGTTTGATTCTTTTGGCTATAACCTTGTTATCCGACCTGAAAATGAAATGATTCCTGTACCCATAGATTCTTTGTTGGACCCCGTTTCTGGAGCCCAACATCCGGAATCATAAACCTTGTGCTTATAACCTGGTACGGTCGTAACTAACGTTCCCCAAGGGTGGTGTGCCCACGTCCTTCAAACTCCAAAAGATACAAATTTTCATAAAGAGACAATACAAGATGTTAGGAAACCGTTGCTTCAAGAATCACTTCATTTGGAGGTCGGATGAGGAAGTTATACTCGAGAGAATCAAACATGCTTAGACCATCAATCAACTTGTACCTATCTTGAAAAAATTGCCATAACTCTTACTACAGATGTCGGATTGACTTTGCTTTTAGACAGTTTGAAAGAAGACTTCAAGATCTACAACTCTTATGAAGACCTTGAAGACAAATCCTATCGTCTAAAGGGTAGAAAATGGAATAGAGGATATGACGTCATTTTAAGACGAAGTTGACATCATCAGATGACACAAGGTTGGGAAAATTGACATAACTTTCCATAAAGATATCGGATTAAGGTGTTCTTTATATGCTCAGAAAGAAGGCTTCAAGATCTACAACTCTTATGAGACCTTGAAGACAAATGCTATCATCTGTAAGGTAGAAAATGGAACAGAATATATGACTTCATTTTAAGACGAAGTTAACATCATCGGATAATACATGGTTGGAAAATTTACCATAACGATCTTTATAGATATCGGATCAAGGTGTTCTTTAGATTTTTCGAAAGAGTACTTCAAGATCTACAACTCTTATTAAGAATTAGAAGACAAATTCTATCATCTGAAGGGTAAAAAATGGAACAGAAGATATGATGTCATTTTAAGATAAAGTTGACGTCATCAGATGATACAAAGTTGGGAAAATTACCATAACTTTCCTTACAGATATCATATTAAGGTGTTATTTAGATGGTTGGAAAGACAACTTCAAGATATACAACTCTTATGAAGACCTTGAAGACAAATTCTATCGTCTGAAGGGTAGAAAATGAAACAGAAGATATGACATCATTTTAAGATGAAGTTGACGTCAACAGATGATACAAGGTTAGGAAAATTGCCATAACTTTCCATAAAGTTATCAGATTAAGGTGTTCTCTAGATGGTTGGAAAGAGGACTTCACTATCTACAATTATGAAGACCTTGAAGACAAATTCTATCGTTTGAAGGGTAGAAAATGGAACAGAAGATAAGAGATGAATAATAACCAAGACGATGGGTATGAACAGTAACTAAGACGATGAATAGTAACTACGACGAAGTGTCTTACAGAAGGTCAAACTAAGACAGTCAAACTAAGATAATGAACAGTAACTAAGATGATGAACAATAACTAAGACGAATCTAAATCACTTGCTTCACTCTCCAAAACATCTCCCCTTAAAAGGACCATGACTTTCGACTTAGGTGTCCAAAATTTTCATGTTATATACCATTGGAAAGATAAAAGAAAGACCTACAACTTTCTAGAAGATAACTTTGCCTAAATCAGCCCAGATCCACCCAGAATTTTCCCTGAAGTCAGTACACGAATTTTCCCCTTATGAAACCATGAGAATCAGGTGAGAAAATAAAATCATAAACCACTAGCATCTAAAGATCGTAGTTTTACAAAGCTTTAGTGGGCATTTCAAGCCCCCAATGCATCAATGCTTCACAAATCTCAAAATACAAAAGATACTTGAACAATGAACTATTCAAAATGCAACTAAAGCCTTGGTTTCAAGATTAGCTTAAAATACAACAACATTCAAAAGTGGAGTGATGCCCTTGGCCCTTGACTGCTCAATCTCCTACTCTTCACCTGTTTGTGGGGAGGAAAGTGGGGGGTGAGCTTGAAGCCTGTGGCTAACAATTTTACAGCTTGCAACAAACAAAGACAATTTTAATACATTTTCAATGCAGAAATTTATGTGTGTGCAAAATCATGAATGCATTACTCCTATCAACTTATCAAGAACACATAAACACATCAAATGGTTTGGGTAAGTCCAAAACATAATGCATTACAAATTTCCAAAGAAATGGTCCTATGTAGTCGTGAATTCTTGAGGGAGTCCTTGAGGGAGCTCCAGGCCACTAGCGGGCAGGCGAGAGAAGCCTATACTTGGTTCAATGTGCATGTGATAGTTCTTGAGGGACTACCATAAACCCACATAACACATAGACTTCAAAACCTTGTAAGCATAATGCCCAAAAAGGCACATTCTCTTGAAAACTTGCTTTTCATAAGCTTGTTATATCTTAAAAACCATCTCCAAAAGTATGGTTTCATAAACATGCATCATTTCAAAGAATCATTTTAATAAAAAACAACTTTCCATGTATCATCCCACAAATCATGTATAAGCATGCAGGAAAATCTTGCAGCACTTAACAACATTAAATGCATATGAATGAGGTGGTTGCAAAATTAATTACTGTCATTTATGGACAAAAAACTTTTTATTAGCTTATCACCTAACTATAAAAGTGAAATCCACCTTGAAGTCCTTGATTATGACTTGTTCAAAATTGCCTCTCCTCTTGCTCCTCTTGCCCTTTTTGATTTTCTTCAACAGTGACAAAAATCCCAAAATCAATGGAATTCAAATTGGAAAACCTAAAGGATCAAAAGGATGACATTGATCCTAGAATACTTATACCCATACCTTTCTTAAGCTCTTTGAACTAAAAACCTTTCAAAACTCCAAAAAATTAAAAACAACTTACCTTAAATCTTCACCAAACAATGATTTTCTTGGCTCTAATGGAAGCTCTAATCTTCCTTTTCCTTTTTCTCTTCTTGATCACTCTCAAACTCCTTCTTGAAGGTTAGGAAAAATCAAAACCTAGCTTGCCCTTCTTTCTTTCCCTAAACTCACGAAACTCTCTCCCTTCTTTCTTCAATTTCGTTTTTCTCCCTCTTCCAAAAGCAAGACACCCCATTTTCTTCTCTTTTACACCATTAATGATTGCATAAAGTCCCTTTTGCCATACTTTAATGCCTTATGGTTTTTAAACTCAAGTTACTTGCCAAAATTGGCCTTACACTATCCCACTACTTTAATAGCTCAAAACCCTTAGCCTGTGTCATATTATCTTACCCACAAAACATGCTAATCATTCCCAACATGACAAATCTAGCAAGTCCGCAAAAATACATCTAATCATGCTTATAAAAAAAATTCAGGGGCCAACATTCTTAACACATTTTTCTGTCCCTCTATAGAATTTGATAGCATTTGGTATTGATTCGAAAAAGATTGTTTGAATCAAAGTAAGGGTATCGATTGGAAGAGTATGAATTGGATATCTTACTGAGCATACTTCGGTATTTTGATGATTTCTAGATCGGTAAAGCTCTGGATGAGATGATTCTTATTTCAAAATAAACTCACATGGAGCTACAAATGGTATGAAGAAATCGAAATCTAATTCAGTCTCTGAAACTTTCAATTTCTGGGTGGAATTTAAGTATAGTGTATTGTTTCAATATAAGAACAGTCGAAAATGTTTGGGGCAATACTTTCAGATTTCTGAACCAAATTAAATGATTTTGGTGTCATTAGAAACTTAAGACAATGAGGAATTTTTCTAGAAGAAAGTGTTATGTCAGAATGTTCAAGGGTATTTTTGGCAAGATAATTTAAGACATAAGATATAAATGGAACGGCAAATTGGACCTTTCTCAATCATTAAGGGCATAACTGAAAGAAGAAATGTTGTCTTGCGTTTTAAGAAGGGAGAAGAATGAAAATGGAAAAGAAAAAAGAGAAAGTGTCATGAAGAAGAGAGAGAAATACAAAGAGAAAAAGAGGACAGAAAGAAGACAAAACAAGCTAGGGTTTTAATCTTCTTAGCGTTCAAGAGAGATTTTAGAGCTGTTCAAGAAGGGAAAAAGGTAGAACAAGAGAAAAGCTTCCCTTTAAGCTAAAGATCCCTTCATTCGATGAATAATGAAGGTAAGACCATTTTGAATCTTTTGGATTTTTGGAAGGATTTTAGTTCATGGAGTTTAGAAAATGCTTGGGTTTAAGTATTCTAGAATCAATTTTAGTAATTTTACATTGTGGGATTTTCAATTGGATTCCTATTGAATGAGACTTGGTTTGTTTTAGGGAACCAAGAGAATCCTACCCAAGAGCAAGGGGAAAGACAACCTTGACTTGGATTTTTGCAAGCAAATTAGGTAGGTAATATATTTATAGTTGATGTGGCTAATTGTCTTATGTGTGAATTTTTGTGATGTGAATTGTTATGATGTGTTTTATGTTATGCCTTAAAGTATGTCATGGCATTTTTTGTATAAATGAAAAGAAAGGAAAGAGCATGAAAAGTATGAAAGTATTACGAAATGATTTGAGCATTTGATAAAATGATTTTGAACATGATTACGTGCTTCTGTTTGGGCGAGAGTGGAACCATTATATTCATCACGCGCACATTGACAAGAGCCTTCTCCCGGCTGCCCGCTTGTAGCATATGAGCTCTGAAAATGGACTCATTCTATTCATGGTGCAAACTTCGGTTTCTCCATTCTGCTTCCATGGGACCATCAAGCCATTTGTTTATGCATTACATCATTGAATTGTCAAGTATGATGCATATTTGAGTGTTATGTTTTGATGGATGAATCTTCATGATATGTTCTATGTGATGACATTCAAATTATGAAATTTTGAGCTTGAATTGTGAATGATAGAATTGCTAGATTAAATGGGATATATATATATACCTTGTTACATTTATATATATGTGTGTGTGCCTGAATTCTATGGCTTGTTGCCTATGGCTATAAATGTATAAGCCACTAAGTTTCGCAGCTCACCCCATTACCTTCCACTCCGTAGGTGAAGAAAAGCAAATCTGCATTGATCCTTGCAAAGTTTGGCAAACACTAAGAATAGAGACTTTTGTAATTAAGTTAGTTTAGAAACTTTTGGTATTTAGAATCATATTAAGCATAAGCATTCAATTGTATCATGTGTATTTTGTATTTTGTATTAAGCCAACAGTGTGGCTCTTGATATTTATATAAAATATTTCAAATTCTTTTGCTTTAGTAATGAAATGATAAATTGAAGTAGTTCGGTTGTGTATGTTCATAATTGACTTCTTTGTTAAAATGGTTGAGTTTGTTTTTGATGTTTGGCTAGCGTGGGCACGCCACCCTTATGGGATGACAGTTAATAAGGGTTTATTGAAATAACCCTATAGAAATGTGTCTGCTCACATTTTGATGGCTTCGAATGTTGGGCTTTGGAAGTAGGGTCCAATATTAACCGCTAAATTAAAATGGCCGGTATACCAATTTGATGTTAAATCTGCCTTTTTGAATGGTGACTTGGAGGAAGAAGTTTATGTCTCATAGCTTGAAGGTTTTGTAGCTAATGGTAATGAAGATAAAGTCTACTGGTTAAAAAAGACACTGTATGGCTTAAACCAAGCACCACAAGCATGGTAGTTCAAAATTGATACTTTTTTTCAGGAGAGTGGATTTAAAAGAAGTGAAAATGAGCCAACGCTTTATTTGAAGAAGAATGGTAAAGATGAGTTTCTGGTGGTATGTCTTTACGTTGATGATATGATCTATATGGGTTCTAATGAGTCGATTATTGCTAAGTTTAAAACTTGCATGATGAAGAAATTTGAAATGATAGATTTAGGTTCATTGCATTATTTTATTGGTTTTGAAGTGAAACAAGGTTTTGATGGGATCTTTATTTCACAAAGAAAATATGCAATGGATCTTTTTAAGAAATTCAATAGGTTGAAATGCAAAGTTGAAGCTACACCTATGAAAGTGAATGAAAAGTTGAGACAAGATGATAATGTTGAATTTATGAATGCAACATATTTTAGGAGTCTTGTTGGAGGTTTGTGAAGTAAATCACTTGTTAGTATAGGAATCACGTAAAGTATATAAAATACACAAGAAGGGGGGTTAAATTGTGTAATCTTTTCGAGAATATTAATCTTTTGAGATTTTTTGAATATCTTTTCAACTATCAGATGAATACTAAAGATACTTTACTAAAGTTTGATAAGTATTTGAATCGCAAGTAATTTTATCTACTCGTCTAACAAAAAAACTAAAATATAAGGGTTAGAGAATAGACGGCCCGATTTTATACTTGTTCACCCCATACCTTGGGCTACGTCCAATCCTTAGAGTTTGTCTGAGATTTCACTAAACTCTTCAACTTTAAAAGTATTTTTTTGTTCTTCCAGAGCCTCTTCAGGTCTTTTTCATAAAGTATTCTTTCTACTATCTTAGCCTCTCCAGGCTCTAGCCTTTTCTTTCTCACTCTAAGAAAGATATTTTGAGCTTTTCGTTACAGTAGTATTCGTTCTCATGTTTTGCACTTTGAATACATAAATTTTCTAAGTATTGTACAATCAGAATTTTCTCTCTTGTAAAAGAATGTTATTTTAGTCTTCGACTAAGACTAGTATTATAGCCAAAGTCTCCAACTGTCTTCTTTGGAAACTACTTCTAGAAACCGTTATTTAGTTGAGTCCTATAACTGACTTCAACTAACTAACTGTCTGACGTTATAGAGTATCTTCCTTTTTGTATCGTCTAATTTTGTCGCTTCCCCTATGTTTTTTGTGCTTGTCTGTGTTTTATGCTTCGTATGTGTTTTTGCGCTTCGTCTGTGTTTTTGCGCTTCGTCTATGTTTTACACTTCGTCGGTGTTTTTGCACTTCGTCTATGTTTTTGCACTTCATCTGTGTTTACGTGTATCGGCTGTTGTTGACGTATCGTCTATGTTTTCACTTCGTCTGTGATGACTAAGTGTTACTTACATTTTTCTGCACACCT
Organism: Erythroxylum guanchezii; assembly: GCA_025629825.1. Lineage (NCBI taxonomy): Eukaryota > Viridiplantae > Streptophyta > Magnoliopsida > Malpighiales > Erythroxylaceae > Erythroxylum > Erythroxylum guanchezii. The sequence goes on along the minus strand of JAOTAX010114869.1, from coordinate 4,720 downwards.
AACAAACTTGTCAAAACAGTTCATACATTTCTAAGATTATTATTATTTGATGTCACCAAAATTAATAGAAGTAAAGTCTTCTTGACTTAACAATCTCCCCCTTTTTAATGATAACAAATAATCATCATTTTAGAAAGACAAAATGATATTCAGATGAATAGACGAATAATATTCAGACGAATAACGAGATAAAAAACATTTCAACAAAAAAAAAAAAGAAATGCAAATGCATATACAATATATAAAATGCATATATTATATACGAAGATGCAAAAATTTTCTATCTTCTCTTCTTGTCTATCTCATTTTCTTTCTATTTTCTTCTCCCCCTATTTGTTATTAATCAAAAAAATTCAAAGAAGACGCTTCATAATTTCAGAGAACATATGTTGTATGTCAGTGCAGATAATCTTGAGGTCTTGTTCAATAGTAACCCATGGAAATGTTATTTCCTTATGAAGATCACACACTGAGTCACTCAGGTCATCAACTTTAGTATGAATTTCCTCAATTTCTTTTACTAAAGCTTCCTGAATTTCCTTCTGTTTGTGAGTGGCTTCCATCCAATTCATGAAATGCTTTAAGACTCTGAATTACCAGTAGGATCTTATTGTATTTCACTAAGTGGATGTAGGTTTTCAACAACAGATGATTCTGAAGGTAAAATGTCTAAATCTATGATTTTGATTGTGGGAGGTTTGAAGGTTTGATTTCCTTCTGGAAGATCAAGATCATCAGGTCTAGGTAGTTTAGAAACTCGTTGCCCAAGAAGGTGTAACACTTCTTTAACTGATGGTATGAAACTTAAAGGTCTGAAATGTATGATTAAATGCACAAAGGTCTCTAAGTTGAAATTGATACCATCAACCATGATAGTTCTGTATTGTCCTTTTGTGACTTTGCTAACTACCTTGAAGTTTTCATTTGTGGTGGAAAGTCCAAGTTGATTTCCTGATGTTTTTGAAATGTGATGTGAAACATAGATACTCCCAGGTTGAGTTGCATTGCATGCATCACCTATGTTCTTCACAGCTGATTGAATCTGTTCTTCTGAAAGATCATCTGCTTTTCCTTCAGGAAACATCATCTTTTTCCTTTTTTCTTCATTTTGCACAAGGTTGGAACATCTCGGTTGTATATCTGGCACAATTTTTATCAATGTGCTGCTTGTAATCGGATAAATTGTATACCGATCCTTTGACATCTTCATTGGATATGGTTCTATCTTTTCATCTCGCAGAATACCATATGGTCTTCTTTCTTCATGTTTTAAAAGATGTATTGATTGATCATTGATTAGTATAGGTTCGATCTGTATCTTGACTAACTTTTTTGGAGGTTCTCTAGTAATAACTGAGTCTCTGTTTCGAACAGGTACTAATTCTTCTATAATCTTCATTCTCAAATCCTTTTTGTTGATTAGTTAAGAAGGATTGTAAGGTTCCAATTGGTGTTCAACTGTCTTTGTCTTCTGTTGAACATCCGATGAAGAAACCTTTTTCACACTAGGCTTCTGCTTCTTTTGTTCTTCTGCCAGTTTAGAAGAAAGTTGTTGTTGAGGCTTCTTCCTCTCAAACACTAATTTTTTCTTTATTTCTGTCTCTTTAGATGATTTTGCTTATTGACTTTGCAAAATTGAGACAATTGATCTCGTAGCCTGATGTGTTTTTTCGTGCTTTTCAAAATCTTCACCAAGAGTCAAAGCTTTCTGTTTCTTCTGCTCTTATTGACATAAGGTCAATAGTCTTGGTGACCTTCTTGATTGTTTAGATTTTCTTGATTGAAGTGTCTCTCCCTTTCTCTTTACTGACACTTGTTGTGCTGATTGTTTAATCCGGTTTTCTTCTTGTTGTAAAATCGTCTTAGCTTTTATTGATACATCAAACAATTTTTCAGTCTTTTCTTCTGTAGATGTTCTTCTTGCAGGTCGAGGTTTTGTTTTTCTTACAGGTGTAACTTTTTCACTCCTGCTCCATCTTACTATATGCTCCCTCTCAAACCTTTCTTTCGGTGTTGAACCTATATCTGCCTCGTCTTCAAACTTTAATCCCATTCTGTGAATAATGATGGCATTAATAATGCTTTTCACATCCATCTTCATCTTGTTTCCTCTACTGAGAAGGATTCCAGAATCTCTAAAAATCCTTGTCAACAACATACCATGTGGTAAAGAGCTAGAATCTCTCTTTGACTTCATCATGTACTTCAAAATTAAGTATAGAAGATTAATGGGTTGATGATTGAGTAGATGAAATAGACATTGTTCATCGACTGTTCTCACAACGTGCTTTGAGCTTGATCTTAGTAGAACACAATGAAAAAGTAATGAATGTATAACCCTAGCCTTCGGAACAAGAGTTGACGCCTTCTTGTCTCTTAGGTCACTACTTCCATATAGTTTTCAATTGAGGTGTGCTTTATATACACAACCTTGAGTAATCCACTTTGTATTATGAGACAACTTTGCTCTAATACTTGGACACTCACTGACCTTCTCGATTGAATCTAGTATCATGATAACTGACAATCTATCTACCATTGATACTACGACGCCGTCTACCACCTTTGCATTCCTCCAAAATTCATATAACTCATTCAGATAGACTTTTTCACGAACCTTAAAGAAATATTTCCAGCCAACTGCTTCAATTTTTGGTTCAATCTCCATCTGATTTTCCTTCAAGGAGATGAAATCAACATGTCTCCCATATATAAGGGATTACTCCATTTGTGATATGTAACAATAAGAACTGAACACATAAATGTATTTTGCTCAAAGTAACGATGTTAGTATCTAAAAGGTAAGAATATGAAACAAAAGAACTTGAAGCTAAGAACAGAGTGATGAAGTCTGGGTTGAGAACACTACACAAGTCGGTTTTAAAGTATTTCAAGAATTTTTTTAGAGTAAGAGATATTTTATAAACTTGAGAGGCTTTCCCTCTAATACCTACTCTTGAAAAGTTACCGTCTATGACTTACTGTTGCTATTTACTTAAAAACTTACGACTTTTTATCCTCTTCTAATGTGAATCATCTGGGTCATGGCGTGTCAGACGAATGGTCATTCAACATTACCATATTCAAGTTCCGTTTGATTTCTTTGAATCTAACTTCACACAAAGGTTTAGTGAAGATATCCGCCCATTGTTCATTTGTCTCAACAAATTGTAGATTAATGATTCTCCTTTGTACATAGTCTCGTAGAAAATGATGTCTAACTTTAATATGCTTTGCCCTCGAGAGTTATATTGGATTCTTTTGATAGATTGATAGCACTTGTGTTGTCATAGAAGATTGGAATTTGTTCTTCTTGAATGGAGTAATCTTCTAATTGATACTTAATCCATAATGTCTGTGAACAACAGCTTGCAGTTGACATATATTTAGCCTCTACAGTAGATAGAGCAATTGAACTTTGCCTCTTGCTTGACCAAAAAACTAGATTATGACCAAGAAAGTGACATCCTCCACTTGTACTCTTTCTATCAATTCTATCTCCAGCATAATCAGCATCACAGTAACCAATTAACCTAAAATCTTTACCTTTCTCATACATTAGATAAAGATCAGTAGAACTTGACAAATATCTCAATATTCTTTTAACAGCAATGTAATGAGATTCTCTAGGATCTGCTTGAAATCTTGCACACAAACAAACACTAAACAACATATCAAGTCTGCTTACTGTTAGGAAAAGTAAAGAACCAATAATTCCTCTTAAAAGAGTTTGATCTACCTTCTTACCTGCTTCATCCTTGGATAAAAGCTTTGAAGGGTGCATAGGAGTTGACATAGGATTAACCTTTTTCATTTTATACTTGACTAACAGTTCTTTGATATACTTCTATTGATGAATAAAAATCTTTTCTTCGGTTTGCTTAATTGTAAACCAAGAAAGAATTTTAATTTTCCCATCATACTCATTTCAAATTCACTTTTCATAAGATATTCAAAACTGGAACATAGCTCCTTAGAAGTTGCACCAAAAATAATATCATCTACATATATCTGTACTATAATGAAATATTTTTAATATATTTTCTAGACAGTGCCTTATTTACTTGACCTCTACAAAAGTCATTTTCAATCAAAAAGGAACTTAGACGATCATACCAAGCACAAGGTGCTTGTTTTAATCCATACAAAACTTTATGAAGTCTATAGACATAATCTGGTTTATCAAAATCTTCAAAACCAGAATCACATAATTGACTTACTCTAATCAGATTATGCTTTAAACATTCAACTAATATAACATGATCAATAGATGCAAATAAATCTTTACCAACTTTGTTGATTCCAACTATTTTGCCCTGCTGGTTGTCTCCAAAAGTTACTGATCCTCCTTGCTTATTTTGGAGGTCTACGAACATAGACCTTCTTCCCGTCATATGTTGCGAGCATCCACTATCCAAGTACCATTGGTGCTGGTTGCTTTTTTCAAGAAAGGAGATCTGCAGTATATATTATGTCTTTCTTAGGTACCCATATTTTCTTGGTTCCTTTAAGGTTAGTCTTACAATTATTCCTCGAATAATAATAAGAATTTTCTTTTCTTTTCCTTTCTGTTAGGAACAAACACTTATTCTGATGAACATAGCTATTAGTGAACCCTAAACCACTCTTATCGTTAAGGTGTTTATATTTTCCAATCATATCGTTCATCTTTTTTGTACTTTCAGTAAATGTTGATAAATCTGCTGAAAGAGTATTAATC
>JAOTAX010114831.1:0-25444 GCA_025629825.1 Erythroxylum guanchezii | reverse complement strand
AATAAGAGAAAAATAGACATTTTTCATGTTCACTGTGAATAAAAGATGAAAATATGGATCTATGGATTTTTGGTTTTGATGATAAAAATGCTATAAGATAACGTAGAGATGATTTTGAGTTAGAAAGAACCATAAAAATATGCATGAAAGAGTACAGAGATATGGAAATTTGATAGAGAAATATATGCTCTGTTTTTCTTTCCACAGTGTATGTATGTATATACGTGGGTTTTGGGATTTTTAGATATGACCAAAAGATTGAAATTAGAGTTGAGGAATAGTTGTAAGATGATGGTTTGAGATGAGAAAGATTGTTTAGAGGATAGTTAGAGGAAGAAATTTAAGAGAGTATGACCAAATTACTTCATTTTCGTTATCTAAATGTTCCCGAACAGTAGACCCAAAAGTTAGTTTTTGGGAAAAATCTGAAGGTGGTTCAATGAATTATGAATTGTGATTTTAATGATTCTATTGAGGTATAAACCTAAGTATAAATTATACTTAGGTGAGTCTTGATATGGGATTAATTTTGTGACGAAACTAATGGATAAATACTCGGGATTGTCATGAACATGCATTGTGCATATTTCATATACATACATGTGCATTTTTAAACACTTACAATTGTGTCAAATTGTGATATGCATATATTGCTTGTTATAGAGGAGCAACTAGAATCTCAACCTCCAGACGTTGCCGGAACTTTTAGGTAGTAGCTTCAGGAGTGACTTGTGAGTAACCTAGACGATCTTACTCAATTAATTGTTTGCTTTATATTATGTTTGAATTATTGAATGAATGTTAATTGACTGTGTTGATTTCAGATAATGAAGGTCCGATGGTTGTGATATATGAATGAGATATTAAAGTGCTACTTGAATGTGAATGCGATGAACTAAGTGTTTCATGACATGATTAATTATGAGAAATGCATTCCATACATGAATGCATGATTAGATAATGAGAGTTGTAACTTAAGTAGCCACCGAAAAAGAGCTTAAAGCTCCAAATGTGATTAAGAGCCAAAGGCTCACTATGTAAAATAAGCCCTGTATCCCCAACAAATAAGGGACAGTATGAATGAGCCCGGTATCTACAATAGATACGGGACAATTTAGGCACTCGGTCACAACAACAAAAAATTGGAAAGAGTCACATGAGCATTTCATATGCAATTTAATAAGTATGCTTGATTGATTGAAATGTAAAATTTGCCTATTCTTAAGTGAGAATGTGATGATTTATGCAAAGTTATGAACTATATGTTATATGTATGACATGTTACATGAATTGAGTGAACCATCGATGGTGGCTACCTCATTGAGTTCGCAAAACTCACCAAAATTACAATGTTGACTTTTTGGGATCGAGAGACGATATTAGCTACTGAGGGATGCTGCAAGCATGTAGACTTGTACTTTTGGGAAAGAGAAGAAATGGATCAAAGGTCAGTTAGCTGGGTTTGGACAAATTAGATAGATTTTTGTGTATTTCCTCTTTTATGTAGCATTTTTTTTGTTATTAGGCCATAATGTTGTATAAGTACGAATGTTGAAAGATACATTGTAGACATTCAGTTTTTATGAAATGAAATGAGAAATTTTGGATTTAAAATATTGTGACTTTCCTTATGATGTTTTATAAGAGAATAAAGATAAATGATGTCATGCTAAGTGAATGTTGTGATTGAACGTAGTGCACAATTTTCGTAGGTTATGTACTGGAATGTCTTCAGGACGTCCCAGTATGTACACTAGGGTATTGGGGCACTACTGTAGGTATGAACTTGCTTCTATAAAGTTACCTTAATCTTACTGGAGGCTATTGCCTTTTGATAAACAAGTACCTGATGTAGAGTTGAAACCACTACCTGCCCACTTGAAGTATACATATTTGGGAGACAATCAGACTCTTCCAGTTATTATTTCTGTAGTTTGGATTTCTGATCAGGAAGCTAAACTAGTTTGTATATTAAGAGAGAACAAGAAGGTCATTGGATAAACAATTGCAGATATTCAAAAAATAAGCCTTTTTATATGTATGCATTGCATTTTTCTTGAGGAGGATGCCAAGTTCACTAGACAAGCATAACATAGGTTAAATTCTCCAATGATGGAAGTTATGAGAAGGAAGTACTTAAGCTTTTTAACACTAAAGTCATTTATCTTATCTCTCACAATAAGTGGGTAAGTTCAATATAGGTGGTTTTAAAGAAATCTGGAATCACAGTGGTGACTAATTAGGATGGTGAGTTAGGTTCCACCTGTGTGCATTGATTATAGAAAATAAAATACTGTAACTGGTAAAGACCAGTTTTCCTTTCCATTTATTGATCACATGCTTGAGAGACTTATTGGATATAAATATTACTATTTTAAAGATGGATTCTTAGGTTTTCTTCAGATCCTTATTGTACCAAAAGACTAAGAAAAGAAAACATTCACATGCCTATATGGTACATTTGCTTACTGAAGGATGTCGTTTGGTTTGTGCAATGCACCCGCTACTTTTCAAAGATGCATAGTGAGTATTTTCTCTTAGTATGGAGGCCTATATAGTGATATTTTCTCTTACTTTTTAAAGGTATTTATGGAGGCCAAAATGTAATTCAGCCTAGACTTGGCCCACGGGGGCGGCCTGTGGGCAGGCCAGAATCAACCAAACCGTAGGTCAGCCCAGGCGAGCCATAGGCAACCCTTCGAGCCTAAGTCGGCCTGAAATTTTTATAAATTTTAAAAAACAATTATATATTTAATTTAAGAGAATTTGAAAATTTTAGTTATATTTTTTTGAATTCTTAAATTATAAATTATAGCATAACCATTTACAATAAAGTGTAAGATGGATTTACCTATAAATTATACAAAATATTTATATAAAATAAATGTTATAAAATATGAACCAATATATATTTATTAAAAATATATAGCTATAATAATGTTGTTATAATTATTCCCCACAAATAAGTGAATTTAATTTCAATTTTGTGATTTTATTATAACAATTAATTATAATGTAAATAAAAAAGATAATATCTAAGTACAATTTATTTCAAATATTATTTTTACGTGTTTAAAAAATTATTATAATTCTTTTTAATATTATTTTTATAAAAATACGTATATTAAGTTTTTAATATAATATTTTCAAACTTTAAATGTTTTTATAAATTATGTACGGAACTCATAATTGATGTTGTTTATTGTTGTAAATTATATACTTTAAATAATAATTATACATGTTACTTTTAGTTTTTGTTGATTTTTTCCGTAAATATTATTGTCTTTTCATATTATATCTATTATTAATTGATCATTTTAAAATTTTATATTTTTATTACACAAATTAAAAGAAATTAAATCATGATTACTCTTAACGCATTTAAACTCTTAGTATATTATATTAAAAATAGCTATTATTTTATTAAAACTATAATACATTTTATAACTACTTTTGATATGTTTTTTAAATTATTAATTTTGTTAAAACTTACTAAAATTGTTTATACATTCTTAAAAAGTGAATTTGTAAGATATTATCGAGTTGAATGAGCTGATTCTTCAACTCGTAAAAGTTCTCTCATTCAACTCGTAAAAGTTCTAAGTCAAGGCACCCAATGGTAGTTAGTGTTTTGTTAGTACTGTGCAAAAGATATGAGGCTATTGTTGTCGACTTGTCTCTTATTAGAGCATATCTGTCTCTAACAAATACACACTCTCATACAAACATTCTAATAAATTAAATAAACTTTAATAAAGAAAATTTATTAAAAAATGCTATATTTCATATTATATACTTTAGAAATTTTACTAAGGAATGAGGACTCTAACAAAACTAAATTAATGTATAATTAAAAATAAAATTATAGGCAATAAAAGATTAAAATTAAGTAATTAATTTAATTAATTGAAGTTACATTGACATTATAATGTTAAAAAATACAAAGTTGAATTAATTAATTTGAATTTAATAATAGCCTTCAATTGAAACATGTGATTATATAAATAATTAATTTACCTTCCATTGAAACATATGATTTTATAAATAAATAATTGATTAGGAATTGTAATTCAATTGATTAGGAATTTGTAGAAACATTCATTAAGTTAATTATAGTTTGCAATTTCAATTCAATTAATTACGAATTTTAAATTTACTTAAATAATTTATTAATTATGATAAGAGAGAATTGATAAAACCAAATTCATTAACTATAGAAATTTGTGATGTACATGAATGATTATCCTAATTATTTTACAAGCAATAATACAATTTACAAAATTAAGATAATATCATGCCAGACAAACGAAGTGTGGAAATTGGATATTGGAGGGTGGAGACTGAGAGGGCATCTAAGTGTACTTGTTGCTATGATCGTCAACAGTGTTAGTTTGGATCAAATCATCTATATGTATAAACATTATATTTAGTAATGTAATATTAAAATAAAAAGAATATTTAGTAATGTAATATTAAAATTAGAAGAATATTAAATATACCTTAATCATCATATATTTGAAGAAAATAACGTATAATTGGTTGATTAATTTCACTAGTCACCTTCACATTAATACCTGTGGTTGTAGGAAAATTAAAAACACAATATTAGGTAAGATAATATAAAAATAGATAAAATTAATATATTAAAAATAAAAAATTTACCATCAATATCTTCATTATTTAACCAACTTTGAGCACACATAAAGGCTTCCATAGTGCGTTGATGAAGTCGAGCACGATAAGGAGTAATGACCTAACCACTAGTACTAAATGCAGACTTTGAAGCAATAGTGGATGATGAAATAGCTAATAAGTCTCATGCAATGACTTACACGATTGGATAATTATTTCCAGACTTCTACCACCATAACAATATATCAAAGTGCTCACCTTCAATTTTAGGAACATAATCTTTGGAAAAATATTTATCTAACACCTTCATATTATAAGAATTCCTAGCTCTTTTCTCTTTCAAAAAATGTGAAAGAGAATCTGTCAATACTGGGTTAGAAGATGAGGTTGAGCCTGAAACTGAAGTTGGAGTTGAACTACCTGCATTACTAAGATCCCGATCATGAGTTTGTTACATTCTAACTTGATAATCATTAAACAATTGATATATAATTGTTTCATGGTATGTACATGCTCTTAAGCTTCCCACTGTATAATGAATTATAAATATATTCAACCCCATCTATCTTATAACTCGGGTCCAACATATATAACATCGCAATAATATCTCCAACCTTAGACCAATACCAATTCTACTTCTCTTACATCCGCTCTGCCATAGCCTGAATAACTTTATTGGAGTCAAACATCCACAATGATAAAACTTGCTTTATGTTGGACATAGTGCTAAAGATAATGTGCAAAGTTGGATATTTTGTTCCTGAGAACAATTCAGTCACATTATAGAATAATTTTAACTTCATACAAAGATCTTTAGCCAAGTGCCATTGATCTTCTGTTGGCACGCATGTATACTAAGAATCCCTTTCGACTAGTCTAATAAACACCTCAGCATATGGGATTGTCAATTCCAACATCTTAAAAGAACTTGGAATGCATAAAATTTGTGCACCATCTTCAAAATTTTCAACTCTTTTAGGAGTTGCACTCTAATATAGAACATTATTCCGAGTAAAATCTATTGCTTCCTTTATCGTCCCAAAAAACAATGCATAAATAACTTACCAATAAGCTCCCAACCCGCATCTTACCCTTTAACTTCTCAATTATAGCATCATTTGTGCTACAATTGTTGACTGTGATGGTGGATACTTTGTTATCGATGTTCAAATTCATCAAATAGTCTTTCAACACATTTTCCAATTTTTCAGATGTATATGGTGTCGGCACATAAATGAACCTATCATGTACAAATATTACCAACATTAATCATAGATTCATAAAATGATGAAAAAAAGTAAATGATAAAAATATTAAAGAATATAAATTACCTCAAAATTCTATTACATAACATCCAATCATTGTCAATATAATGTGTCTTCATCGCCACATAACCCTTCTTTTGGTTATCAGTTGTCCACATGTCCGTTGTTATGGCAATTCTTCCTTTAACACTTGACAATGCTCTTAATGTCTCTCTCTTCTTGTTCTCATAAATTTTGAAAATATCCTTCCTCAATATATTCCGACTTGGAACCTTGAAAGTCGGTTGGAGTAAATTAAGAAATATCCTTAATCTTTTGCTTTCAACCATAGACAATGGTAGTTCATCTCTAATAATCATATTAGCCATCAAAATCCTTGATTTGTTGTTGTCAAAAGTTGTTATGGTCAAATTCGTTCTTCCCTTTCATAAGGTTAGGGGTCAAAAATGTTTGAACTCTTAAAACCATCTTTCTTCTAGTACACGATTCCGTATGTCTCCTTAAATGAGATGTTCCACCTTTCGAACTGCTTGAATATAACTTTTGACAATACTTGCACTCTAACTTTTCAATTATGTCGGTCGATATAGTTTTGTTAAATTGATTTCAAAGTCCACTTTTATGTTGAGTAACTTGAGTTTTAGTTGAACTTCTATCCTCACTTGGTGTCGGAAAAGAAGTTTCCACTTCTAACTCTGATACTAGATTAGAACTCTCAAGCGAAGGAATATGCTCATCCATTTGACAAAAGCATATAAATACTTGAGGTTAGAAATAATCAACATATAATAAAGGTTCGTTAATTTAAAGTACTTTGCTTTAACCAAGATTTGTTAAACTTCTAAGTTTCGGAAGTAGTGAATATTTAAAGTATTTTGATTGTCAATTTATATTTGTCAGGATGTTAGCGACCTTTTCATCTACTTGCTTATCTTCCATGTTGTATTTATATATGATATACAGCTAATGCTTTACTCTGATTTGCTTGTGACTTAGATTTCAAATAGCCTTTTAGAGAGTTTACATCAATTAAAAAGAGGAGGAAAATTTTAAAAAAAGAAGATAACAATGTCTAAAAGAGTGGAGATACTCAAGTTGACGTCGTCCTCTTAATCAAATTCTGAGTAATATGCCTTCTGTTGTAATAGCTTGACTTTATTTAAAAACTTTGCTAAAAGTTAAAAAAATTGAGTATTAGCTATGCAAGAGAAAATAAATCAATTTAAATGAAATAAATTGTAGGTAATAATACCAAGATTGGAAAGAAGCTTAAGTGTTAGTTCCTGTTTGAAGCCGAAGGACTGAAGCATGCAAAGATTCATGAATACTAATATAATGCAATAGTTGGTATTGTCAACAGTGGTTGTGGTTCAAAGGTTACAGCCACTAGAACTGATGAAGCAAAAAGCACACAACAGTACACTTAAAGAATGAAAAGTGAGAGGTTTGGTCATTGGTGCACACGAGAGATACAGAGAGACAAGGTTAAAAGAGGAGAGAGTTCTAAAACCTCAGCAAATGGATAAATTGACGTCATCATGGTTTGAAAGTGATGAAATGCTTTGAATTGTATAATGTAACATAAACTAACACTTGGCAAAATGATATTCCTTTATCTTTAGGTAGGTCCACCTGCTAGCACTTGAACTGTCCCACTAGTAATCAAGTTTTGCTTCTCTTTTTTAACTTTTTAAGTCAAAGGTAGTTTATGCTTTGCTCTTCTTTTCTATCTTAAATGCAATGAGGCATTAGATATTAACTGATGATTTAGATCTAAAATATTGTAGTAGAAACACAAATTAATAATTTGTATATTGTCTCACTTAAAGAAACATTTTTATGTTCAAACAAAATAGTCATAGACCGAAGTATATAGAAGAATGAAAATCAGTCACATTCATGTATAAGAACTGTTAAAATTGAACAGAAATTTTGAAATGATAATAATAGAAGATTTTAGAAGTTATTGAATTCCATATTTGAGGATTCAGGGATATAAGAGAAATTTTCGAAAGTCAAAGCACGAAATTGAAACGATGGTTCAACCTCAAGGATCAAACAATCAAAATCCATTTTCTTTAAACATAGTAGGACATTTCATCAAACATTATACATGCATTAGCATATATTCCTATTATTAACATACAAAGTTATCAAATTAGCAAATTAGATCAATATCATCGAACCAAACCACAATAATGTTAAAAAAATCAAAAATTAATAAAAAACCAAATTTTAGAAAAGATATTACCTTACTAACTATACGTTGGACTGTTGCTTAGTTAGTGCATTGGTGACTTCACACAGCCAACAAAGGAGCTAGAGAAATGACAGATGACACAAAGAAGAATGAAGGAAGATCATGAGTGAGTGACAAAAAGAAGAATAGAAGATGAAAGGGTGAAGAACAAAATCCAAATACGAAGAAGAAGTGAAGAAGAACAGAGGAGATTGTCGTGTGACTGGCTGGGAGGGGGAAACACTGCGTGTAGTTAAATGAGAAGCAAAACGACATCGTTTTGCTTCTAGTTTTTAAAACTTGTGAGTAATTAAACGACATTATTTTTGCTTGAAACAAAACGACATTGTTTTGTTTTTTTAATTTGTTTATGTAAATTAAACGACGTCGTTTTGCACATAATGCAAAACGATGTCGTTTTCCTGCAGAAATTATTTTTAAAATGTTTCAAAACGAAAGCAAAATGATGTTGTTTTCTTGTGGAAGTTGTTTTTAAAATGTAACAAAACGATGTCGTTTTGCTGCAAACAAAACAACATCGTTTTGTTTGTAGAAACTATGTGGGCCACAAGCCACAGGCTAAGTTGCATGTCCCGAGCCCAGGCCTAACTTAATCTCCTTGGCCCATGGGTTGCGGCCTGACTTATGGTGACTTAAGCCAAGCCCATTCGGGCTTGTGGCCTGGTTTGAGCAAGCCTGGACCGTTGACCATGGGTTGGGCTAGGTAATCTTTTACATCCCTAATTTAGTGTATATGGTTCTTTTTTTTATATAATTGCTTAGAGAATCTTACACTTATTTTGGAAAGATGTATTGAAACTAACCTTGTACTTAATTGAAAAAAATGTCATTTTATAGTTGATAAAGGTATAGTTCTAGGGCATATTGTATCTTCTAAGGGTATAGAGGTGTGCAAGTCTAAGATTGATCTCATTTCTACTTTGCCTTATCCCTCATTTGTGCAAGAAGTTTGTTTTTTTTCTTGTCTTTGTAGGTTTTTACTAAAGGTTCAGTAAGGAATTTTTGAAGATATCCTCTCCTCTATATAAGTTATTACAACAAGATGTCCCTTTTGAATTTGATGATAAGTGCAAGGATAAATTTGATAGACATAAGGAGCTCATAACATCCCTACCAATGATTAAGCCTCTGAATTGGAGCCTTCCTTTTGAAATCATGTATGATGCAAGTGATTAGCAATGGGGGTAGCTCTAGGACAAAGAGTGGGCAAAGCTACACATGCTATCTACTATGCTTCAAAAACTTTGAGTCCAGTCCATCTAAATTATTCCACAATCAAAAAAGATCTTTTATATGTTGTGTTTGTTTTAGAAAAATTACAGCCATACTTGTTAAGTTCTAAAGTTATTGTTTACTCTGATCATGCAACTTTGAAGTACTAACTCACTAAAAAGGAAGCAAAGTTGAGGTTAATCAAATGAATTATCCTCCTTTAGGAGTTTGATTTGGAAATAAGAGATAAGAAGGGGGTAGAGAATGTGGTTATTGATCACCTTATTCACTTGATCAGAAACGATGATGATATTCCTTTGAGAGAAAAGTTCCCAGATAAACAATTGATTTTCACCAATTTGGCATCTCCATGGTATGCAGATATCATAATTTTTTTATTTATTAACAAATTACCTATGGGTTTTGAAAAAGCTAAAAGGGACAAATTAAAGAGTGGAGCCAAATACTATATTTAGGATGACCTTATCTATGGAGGCATTATGTAGAATAAGTCATAAAAAGGTGTGTTCCTGAAAGTGAGACACCTTTTATCTTAAACTTTTGTCATTTTTACAATTGTGGAGGGCACTTTAGGGTAAGAAAGGATTGCTTATAAAGTTTTGGAGAGTGTTTTTTATTGGTTTTCATTGTTTAAGGATGCATATGTTTTTTGCAAGTCATGCAATAGGTACAAATAATCAAGTAACTTATCCCATGGAAATTAAATGCCACAAATCACTATTATCTTTTGGGAAAATTTTGATGTTTGGGACATTGATTTCAAGGGAATGTTTCCTCCGTCTTTTGGATTTCAATATATCTTATTTGTAGTTAATTATGTCTCCAAGTGGGTGGAAGCTAAAACCACTAAAACTAATAACACTAAAGTTGTTGTAGTTTTTTTAAGACTAATATCATTTCTAGTTTTGGGATGCTAAGAGCCACTATAAACAATAAGGGAACACACTTTTGCAACAAGATGATGGAAACTTTGTTCAAGAAGTTCCATATCATGCACAAGGTTTCTACCTCCTACCATCCCCAACCAGTGGCCAAATTGAGGTATCCAATAGGGAATCAAGTTGATCATAGAGAAAACATTTCAACCTATTAGGAAGGATTGGAGCTTGAGGTTGGAAGATGCGTTATGGGCCTACAAAACAACCTATAAAATTCTAATTGGTATGTCCCCATATAGAATGGTGTTTAGATAGTTATGTCATATTCTTGTAGAGTTGCAACACAAGGCATACTAGGCTATCAAGCGTTGTAATGTGAACTTTGATAAGATGGGATTCTATAGAAAGCTACTATTATAAGTGATTGAAGAGATGTAGAATGACTCATATGAGGATTTAAGGATATAAAAGAAAAGATCAAAGCCTTCCATGACAAGATGATCTTAAGGAAAAGATTGTTATTAGTCAAAAAGTGTTTATCTATCATTCTAAAATCAAATTATTCCCAGGTAAGTTACATTCTCATTGGGTCGATCATTTTATGGTTTCTAATGTTTTTCCATATGATGTAGTAGAGATACAAAGCTTGAAAACTAGAAAGACATTGAAGGTGAATGGTTATCGATTGAAGCCATACTATAAAGGATTTGAAGTGAAGAATATGGAAGTAGTGACGTTTGAAGACCTAGATCACATCACGAGATAAGGAAAGCACTTAATAGAGCTAATGATAATAAACAAAGATGTTGCTCAAGAGTTTGTTCCTTTTCCTTTATATTTTTCGTAATTGTTGTTTTTGTTAAATGCACGATTTCTTACATCTAATGTTACATTGAGGACAATTTAAGTTCTAAGTGTGGGGGTGGGGCAATGTTTGTTTTAAGTTCTTTTTGGGTGTTTGAAAGTTCTTTTTACATGTAAAAAACATTTTCTTTTTTATTGCTTTTAGGATAATATAGGTATAATTAGAGAGTACAATTAACAAGAAAAATTTATGGCAACTTGGGCATAAATTTTTACTCTTGTGATTGTTCAATGTGCATTTTCTTTAGAAGAATAGTGACTAGTGGCTAAACATGAGTTCTTAAAACTCATCAAAATTGCAATTTGGCTTTTCAGGTACGAGAGAGAAGACCTAATTCCTAAGTTACTATAGAGGAACGATTTTGGATTACGAAATGGCTCAACGGTCTGCCAGCTGACTTCTGAGGAATAGTTTACTATTTTATGTAGTTTACTTATGCCATGTAGAACTTTTGTATAAAAGCTTGTTAACTTTCAAATGTTTTGGTAATGTAAATATTTTTTTAATGACTGCAGTGTAAATCATGTTTGTAATAGAATGAAGAGTAGTAGTTGTTTTTAAGTATTGTGTTATTCTTTATGATGCTATATAAAAGAACATAACTACTTTAACATGCCATTATGATAGGATATGTACTTGAATGTTCTCTAGATGTTTTGGTATATACTCTATGGTGGTGGGGTGTTACAATTTTGGTATAGCCTTTTAGATTGACACATCTATATCGATCTCATTATCTTTTCTTCATATGTGATATTCATGACATGTACATCTTGACTTTGCCTTGGTTTTCTATTCGAGACTAAATTTTTATTACATGCATTAACATGGAAATGATATAGGCATCTTTTTTTTATAAGCTACATTAGCCAAATAGCCTACTTAATGACATTATTTATCCTGTTATTAAGCCTTTTAAGCTTCATTATCCTTTTCTTTTTATATTTACCATATTACAAGCTTTTAACCTAACCAAATGTTTTACCCAAGACTTAAATGTAATGGTGCATTTGTGATTGTTGATGTTTATGGATGCACAAGAGCATAAGTGTAGGGGCGTGCATGTATATGGGTTGGTTATAACTGATGGAATGTGGTTTTTATCTTTTATGAATGAATTCCATCATTGATGTAGTTTCTTTCAATTTTTGTCTTCAAAAAAAGAAAAAAGAAGAAAAATAGAATAAAAGAAAAGAAGTTACCAATGAGGAAAATTATTTATTTTGCAAAGTAATTCATTTTATCTTTCCTTCTAATGTTGTATGGAATAAGTGAATAGATTATGATGCAAATAAAGGAGAAGTTATTATGAAAGGTCATTCCTTATGGTTATAGTGTATTGTTCATCATTGTTTCTATGGGAGATTCCTTCTAATTCCTTGTGCTTCACGTGATTTGTAGTGTGAAGGCTTGAATCTAGGCTATGAACCAGAGTTTTTATACTCATCATAGCTGATGGTACCCAATTTTGGGTGGATGTTAATTTTTGCACTTGATACTTCATTGAGTGTTTTTCTTACTTTGTTAGTTTTGATGGCTTTTGAACTACATGACCCAATTATTTCTTACCTTAACCTTTGACCATATTACAAACTTAAAAGTCCTTTAATTCATGATTATGCATGTGAATCTTGAGTGGCGAAGAGCTGAAATGATATGCAAAGTCATAAAATGTCTTGATCATGAAACATGTTTGAGTGTAACTATAGATTTATCTTATTTGTAGTCAAAACTTGCCAATCTACCCTTAGATTACTCAATTTTTGAAGAGAATTGTTGTTAATTGATCATGAGTAAAAACATTGAATGTTTAATTCTTGCTATGATTTTGAAAGTTATTCCTCTTTTCTTATAACTATCTATTATTGGGAAATATGGAAAAAGAGGAAGTGTGATTTTTGGTTTTACTCGAGGGTGGTCAAAAGCTAAGTGTTAAGGAACTTGTTAAGTGCTTGATTGGCTATATATTTACTCCTTAATGCTTAGTGATCAATGTTAGATGCACTTAAGATACTTATTTTGGTTAAAATTTTTGGTTTTAGATACAAGTTGGAGGAATAAAAACCAAAGAAGTAGACGAATTAGGGTAAAGATGGGACAAAGAATGCAAGAAATGAAGTTACTAAAACTTACATGACTGTATATGAGTCCATGTAACTCACTGGAAGTGCATAAGAGCATGAAGATACAGTTTTGAGCACCTCTGTCACCTACACGACCATTTGTCGACTTACACGATTATGCAAGTAAGCTTCAAAACCATATAGCTTACTGTGAACGTGTAAGCTCATGATTCTTATAATTTTCACACACACGACCACCTGCTCGTTTGTGTATCTGACCGTATATTATGAAAGAACCTTAATTTTTACCATAAAAGGGAATTTAAAAGGCCAAATGAGGTATGAAGACTTTAGAGGCATGAAAGGGGATTCCATACCTTTTAGGGAGCTATAAACAGCTAAACTTCATCTTTCTAGTTCAAAGGGGATATCAAGGCTAACGAACAGGTTTGGGCATTGATTAGTCCGGTGATGTTATTCTTACTGTCTTTTGGAATTGATTGTGTTATTCTATGACCAATGTTTTGGGATTTATGTATGAATTGTTTAAACACTCCAAATAGATTATTTATGTATGAACCAATTGCTAAAATCTAGATTGCAGTACATAATCATTATATATTTGATTCACTTGTGGTAAACTAATGGTTGCATATCATTAGGGATAACATAACATAGGTTAAATGACTTGAGCTTATGTGGTTGTTAGATTAACATATTTTCTTATTCTATAATAGAGTTTTCACACTAAATCTAAAGAGCTTATTCTAGGTGCTAGACCTAATTAAAAAGCTTATTTTAACTAGATATAACTTAAGGAAAAACAAAGATTAGCAAAGCTTATTGTTAATCTATGGTTAATATTTTCAAATAGAGGTACAAGAATAATATAATGATTAATTATGCCCATTTAAGTTAAGGTTGAGATTGAACCGCAAATTGGATTTGAAACCTATTGGTTAATTTTATCACTTTTTTACTGTTTGATTTGATCTACCTTCAATAGTTTAGTTTTACTTTATTTTGTTAATCAAATTCAACCAAACCCCTTCCCCAAAACCTAAACATTGATTTATTCATTACAATAGCCAAATACATGTTCTACGGATACAATCCTTACTCATCACTACTAAAAATTTATTTGTGCAAAGTTAGATTTTATTTTCTGGCGATGCACATCAAGAATAAACCAAAAGGCTTAAAGAGCCTTACTCATTCCTAATGTCTATCCTCTCATGGAATGTAAGGGGCATTAATTGTCCTAAAAAGAAACATATGCTAACTAATTACTTATTAGAAATGAAGCCTATGCTAATAGGCCTTTTAAAAATAAACTTAAAGGAAGATAAGTGTAAAAAATTACATTTCTTTAAAAAAATCACTAGAGCATCATTTTTAATCAGAAGAAATAGTAATAGAAGCGAGGGAATTGGGTTGATTAGCTCTAGGAGTTGCTTTAAGTGTGAAAAAATTGTTGGAGCATATGATCTTATTCACGTTGAGAAAATGCCTGAAGTCATCGACGTAATATATATCCCTGGAATTAGCTATTAGGATGCATGCTAAAGAATATGAGGAATAGTGATTTAAAGGTTCTTCCATTACTTTCCTTTTTCATGCAAGAAAATATTAAAAAAAGAAAGAAAGAGGGAGAGGTTGGTAAATTGTGAGATCACAAGTTTTAATTTTAAAGTAATTAGTTGTAAGGTTATGATTGTTTGAATTGGGTAGAAGTGATTTCGTAATTTGAGAGAGAATCAATAAAGAGTTTTTTTTTAAGTTGTTTTTATTTTTGGCGTACTAAATTAAGTAGATGTAAATGTTAAGTATAATTTTAAATAGAAAGGAGAAAGAAGATTAAATAGAGGATAGTTGAGAAAATCATGTGAATGTGGGTATCTATTAGAAGATATTGCATTTTCATAAGCTTAATAACAAATGACTAGTTGAATAAATAGTGATCATGAAACTCATAGTGAGAGGAACAAAGAGAATGATTATTTAGAGATTTAATTATTAAGGTGATAGAGTCAATTAAAGGTCTTAAGTCTATTGTGAATAGCAAGTTAGAGGGTGAAGTTATGAGGGAGGGATAGAATGGTATTTCTCTCATATGACACTGTATTTTTGTTTATTAAATATATATATACTAAGGACGAATGAGATGGACGACCACGAAATCCATCCCATTCGTCCGTTTCATCAACAGTCTGTATTCTTCCGCAACTCTATTCTTCCTTCTTTCTTTCCTTTCATATGCCAAGCCGTCACTTCTATGACCACATTTTAAAGATGGTTCCTCTTATCATCTCACCTCAACGACCATGTTTTAAAGATGGCTCCTCTTATCATCTATTTTTTTAGCTAATCTTTTTTTTTAGCTAAGTAATATCTATTATAATAAGTCATCTGTATTATAAGTGTAACTCAATTATATCACAACTCAAAGCAAAATTATAATATTAAATATAGTCGCGGTATTCAAATAATTCAAATTTATATAAATTGTCTATTATTATATATATAGCCTATTAGCAGGTATAACTTACTTTTTTTCTTCTAATTATATGTATATATATATGTATATGTATATGTATATGTGTATATATATGTATATATACTATATAATAATTAGTAATATTAACAACGACCATGTTTTAAAGATGGCTCCTCTTATCATCTTTTTTTTTATTTAGCTAAGTAATATCTATTATAATAAGTCATCTGTATTATAAGTGTAACTCAATTATATCACAGCTCAAAACAAAATTTATATATATATATATATACTATATAATAATTAATAATATTAACAGTGATCATTAATGCAATAAATATTAATGTTTACTACTTAATCAACTAACTATATACTGAATATGTATAATAACATTATTATATATGTTAAATATAATATATTTTAATTCATCTTTTGTTTAGCTAAGTAATATGTATTATAATCATAACATGTATTATAAGTGTAAGTCAGTTATATTATAAGATGATTGTTGTAAATAAGGAAAGTAAAAAATAAAAGTTGAAAATTTAAATACTAAAAACAAAATTATAGTATTAAATCATCTTTTGTTTAGCTAAGTAATATGTATTATAAGTGTGAGTCACTACTTAATCAACTAACTATATACTGAATATGTATAATAACATTATTATATATATTAAATATAATATATTTTAAATCATGTTTTGTTTAGCTAAGTAATATGTATTATAATTATAATAAGTAGTTTGTATTATAAGTGTAAGTCAATTATATTATAAGATGATTGTTGTAAATAAGGAAAGTAAAAAAGAAAAGTTGGAAATTTTAATACTAAAAACAAAATTATAATATTAAATCATCTTTGTTTAGCTAAGTAATATGTATTATAAGTGTGAGTCAATTATATAACAGCTAAAAACAAAATTATAAGATGATTGCCGTAAATAAGGAATGTAAAAAATAAAAGTTGGAAATTTTAATACTAAAAACAAAATTATAATATGATAAGTGAAGTGAAAAATAAAAGTTAAAAATTTGAATATAAATGCTTCTCACTTAAGATTGTTGTAAATAAAAAAAGTAAAAAAAATTGATAAATTTAATATCAATACTTCTCACAGCGTGAGATATATTTTTTCAATCTCACAAGTGTGACATCTCTCAGTTACACACGTGAGACATACAACCTTTTTAAATAACCATTGCTTCTCTCCGTTGGTCGCAACAACTTTATGAACCTCTTCATATATGTCACAAACTGCTTCTTGTCGAAAGGTGGTTGCTTTTGGAGTCTAAATGTGTCGACAATGTCCACCACCTTCACAGCTTGATCATCAGCACCCTCATCTTCCTTGCCACCTTCAACAGAGGGATTTACACCGATGTTAACATCAATGACTCCCTGAACAACCCACTCTCCCTTAACTTCCCAGACCATTCCATTATCAATTTCCTTGTATGGGACCTTTGCTCATGTATGTAGCTGTTGGGATGTGTCCAGCAGTTGCCGTTCCTGCTGTTGCCAAGCGTCGTTAGCTCTAACAAATTTCCAGGTTGCGCCATTTCATGCTACAGCATTTTGAAGCTTGCGCCACATCCACGACTCAACTTTCCTCTTGAGAAGCTGTCGCAGATGCTGCCCTCCAATCATGGCTCCTCTATGCTTGTCCTGTGGCGGTCATGCAGTGGCGACTTCTCTGGCGGTTTCCTCGCTAGCCAACCGCCCCGCTTCATGTTTGAAGCACAATCGCAAGTCTTCAACCTGTAGAAGAGAGTTCAGCACGATCGCACTTTCCTATCCTCTCTTCCAAAAGCGTCAGCCTTCAGCCTTCAAAGTCGTGATTGTGCTTTTGCACAATTGCGAGATGGCCATCGACTTGCGATGTCGCGATAGTGCTTCAGCCTATAGAGGAAAGTCGTGATCGCGCTGAAGCACGATCGCGCTGAACTATCCTCTCATCCAAAAACGCTTCTGAACGTCCACTCTTTTCTCTTCTTAAATTCTTACTTTTAACGACCTCTGTATCTTTCAATCCAGAACTTCAAAAAATTCTAAACTTTATATCATTAAAAACTTAAAAGAAAGAGTTACAATTTTCATGAAGACAAATTACCACTGTCATCTAACATCATGAAAATGCCCGTTTTCTCTTGATCATTTAATGACAAATAAATCATCATATTTATCTCACATACCAACAATTCGTTAAGATTTACATGTATCTATAATAACATTATTATATATATATTAAATATAACTAATTTATTATATTATAATAATTATTAATCGTATCAAAAGGAATTCTGTTTCAACAGGATCAAAAAAATTTCACTCATGTGAAGTATATATTGACTGATAATAATTACAATGTGATTAACACAGTTACGTATCTACCACATTTTGATATTGGCCACTTATTTAAGTATAAGTTTATTTATATTATAACAAAATTAATAATAGTTAGGTATATTAAGATAATTCAAATTAATATAAATTGTTTATTATTATTCATTATTTCGCACCAAATATGTTTAATAAGATTATTATGTAGAACATATATATAATAATGTTAGTAAAGTATATTATTAAAAGCTCAAAATTTTGATACTAAAAACAAGATTATAATGATTTCTGTAGATAAGGGGAGTAAAAAATAAAAGCTTGAAAATTTAATATAATTGCTTGTCGCTCTATATAGTCGTGGTGTTAAAATAATTTGAACTTTTATAAATTGTTTTTTATTATATATATATTATAATATATAAAAAATATACTTTAGATTGCTATATAATCACAGTATTAAAATAATTCGAATATGTTTTTATTATATATATAATAATATAAAAATATTAAATTTAATATAAATGTTTCTCATTGGTATTATTTAATTAATTGTACATATTTAATTGTTGATTATATGAAATACTTAATTATTCTTTGTAATTTTATTTTATTTGTAGGTGTAACTTAACTTGTCCCACCCATGAACTAAACCCTGCTAAGCCCTTTTCAATAAAGATATCATTTAATTTAAAAATTTTTAAAATACATTCAGACAATAGTTTACTTTTGCTAATGTATGTTAGGAATTTTGCTTAAATTAATTCTGCTTCTTTCCCGCCCAATGACAAAATCTTATGCATATATGTAACTCTTTTACGTAACTTTTTAATGTTTCAGTATTTTCCAGGATACGCCGCCCTCTGTTAGGCAATATTTTGATTTTATAGGTCAGCTATTTAAAATGACAACTTATTTGGTTATTGCTGATGAAATCTGTAGATTATTAATGTTACTTTAATAAACATTAAATATATTTAACATTTTTACGAAGAAGTCTTCCTTTTATTTAAAGTCTAGTTTAGAAGAGTTACATTTCATTCTCATTTCGTTTCCAATTTCAGTGCTATTTCTATCCTTTTGTTCTACTCCTTCATAATGAGTTACGCAGAAAATATATCTCAAGTTTAGAAAATTAAATTTGTGATTCGGTGTCTTACAGAGAATAGTTCCTTATCACAAAACTAGGTAAGTGGTTCTTTTTCTTTACTATTCTGTATTTTTAAGCAGGAAAAAGCAAATTGATATAAATATTGTGTTAAGTATTAACTTCACATGACATTATTTTCTGCATGATCACAGAAAAAATTTTATACCAAGAATTGTGTTGCAAGGTTCTTAAGAGCTAACGACAATAACGTTTATTTAGCTGCAAAACAATTAAAAGCTCACCTTTCTTGGAGAGAAAGCAAATTTATGAGTATTTTTATATTTCTCACTTTTATTTTTGTACATGTTGTTCTCATTCTTTTGTTTTTCTAAATTATTTTTTTGAAATATAGACAAATTAACAGCTGATGAATTTACAGATGAAATCACAGAAGGGCTTGCTTATTTAGTAGGTCATGATGAAAGGTGTAGACCTGTTTTGGTAATTTCCAAATTCTATCAATTATATATTTTTTTCAATACTATTTATTTATTGAATTTCTAAATTTCATTTTCGCATTAATCGTTTCTAAACTTGTTACTAATCATCTTTTTTTGCTTTGTTTTTCTTGATCAAAGATATTTCGCCTTAAACAAAATTACAGAAAGTTTCATTCATGAAAAATGTAAGTCAACAGGTATAATTTCTCTTTTTATTTCCCTTATTTGATAATTTCACTGCGTCATATTTTGGTTTGATTTTTATAGGTTTACACATTTCATTGCGATTACTTTGGAAGTTGCCATATCAACATTGCGTAAAAACTGCGAACAATTTATTATTATTTTTTATGCAAGTATGTTTACTCGTTAACAATAAAATGATAATAATTATTATATAACAAATTCTCTTTTAACAACTTCATAATATTTTTTATATTTACAGGTTTTTACAAGTCTATTGTGCCTTTTATGAATAAATTTTCATCTACGTTTAAAATTATTGCCAACTATTATCCGTCCAGACTTTACAAGATATTCCTGGTCAATCCCCCCTCTTTGTTCTGTTATTTATGGAAGGTGATATTCATACCCATTCCTTTGTTTATATTTTGATTGTTTTTCAAAAATGTGGTGTTCTGTTAATATATAATTCAAAATTTTATTTTTATTATAGGGTATGAAACCATTTTTCCAGTTTTCAACCATCACAAATATCATATATTCATTGGATTTTGAAGAAACATTGGAATTCCCCAAACATCTTTCCACAAGATCAACTGCTAAAGATGGGTCACACTCTTTGAGGTTTTCATTGTCAGTGTCGCAATATTCTAACCGGAACAAACCATGGTATCTTGCTTTAACCGGACCATCTTCTACGCCCTACATTAATTCATTAAATGCTACATCTACTTCCTTTGGATCGCCTTATGCAACAACTACAAATAAAGCTTTATTTCCATCTACTCCAATTCCACGGTGAGTCTCCGAACCGGTTAAATTTGTTCAACCACAAACCCCACAGCCTTCTTTTTTTCGCTCGCTAGTTATGTATTTGTTTTCCAAAAAAGCTAATACATTTCGGGAATGTAACCAGACATTTTTACCGCTCTTAAAATTTTATAGGATTCCCTACAATGAGACTGTTTATAGGTCAATTATGCGACCTCCAATCGATGGTCTCCTATCTATTGTACCTCCTTGTCTAAAGGGAAGTAACTTTTCTGTATCAAATCGATTTTAACACAAAGATAGTGTACACCTTATTTTTATTATATATCATTGCGCCTTTTTTTAATATAATGAAATGCGTATTTGATTAAGACTTTTTCCCTTTTATAACAATATGAATTTATATTTACTCGATTTTAAATAACTAAAATAACAATTATTAAGTTCAAGGTCATGAAAAAATTGGTATTTATGAAATATCAGTACCAACAATTAATTAACGTTTTCGTTTAAGTATATTTAAATTCTACTAATTAATATATATTTAAACAATGCCAATTTATATTGACTGTTTCTTATTGTTCGCTTTTTAAGACTACATATGTATAATAACATTGTTATAGATATTATTTATAATTTATTGATTATATTACGATAACTGTTAATTATTACTCATTAACTATTATTTCAGTCAATTAATTATTGTTAATAATAACTGAATATATTTATTATATTCAAAAAATGCTTTATTATGTCAAAATTAATTAGTTAACAATGGTTTAAGTATATTTAAATAATAAAATCAAAAAATTGCCACTCTACACTTATCCAAATTAATCAAGCATGTGAAATGAATTTTTTTCCATTTGTTGCAAATAGAAATCTTAATTCTAATTGTTTTAATGAGTTATATATATATAATAAGAAAAAATATATTTACAATCTACTCTCGTTTAAATAATCAATCAGTTAATTCTGGTTTAATTTGTTAATTAACTATATATAAATTATAGTTGATAAAAAACAGAATTAACTGACCCTGTAACTTTGAGCTTAATTTAATAAAAACGTTTTATTTTATTAAGATTTATTAATGACTTACTTATATTTAAATTATTCAACATATTAATCATATTTAACTTATTTATTTAATTTTATATAAATTATTTTTAGACGCAACTGTGATCATTTCAGTGATTATTAGTATATAATAATTAATCATAATCGCTTGTATATTTTTAGCTTTTTAATCAATTAATTTTTATTTACAATTAATATTAATTATTATCACCTTATATTATTTAGACCCTAAACAATTTCGAATTTTTTCTTATGCCATTATTTCAAATGCAAAAAAAATAGTTTTTTTCGATATTAATATTTCAGTCTTAATTAATCAATCGCATCATATAGTCGTTTTGTAATTAAAAGAAGTTACATCGTAATTATTTATTTTCAGAGACAATTCATTAGCGTCTATATCTTTTTACTCTTTAAATTTACTTCTCTAACCTACCACTCAGATTGTTGGATTCTGCTTGTTTCCGGAACCCAACTCTTGCTTTGATACCACAAATGTTGGATCCCGCTTGATTCCGTAATCCAACTCTTGCTTTGATACCACTCATGTTGGATCTCGCTTGTTTCCGGAATCTCACTCTTACGAAAACATGAAACATGAGCCATCATCCGTTCATCTTCATTCTTATAACATCTCAAAAATTTCCTCACAATTTGTTCAACGGCGTGCCCATACAAATCAGTCACCATGCTCAAACTCATTTATCCTAATTTGTGAACACAATTTGAAAAACTTCAAACCAGAATTTCAATTTGAATTCTTCAAAGAAATTGAAGATCTAAGTATCTAGTTTGTTTTGAAGCAAGAATCATCTTAATCAGAGCTTTATAGAACAAGATATGCTTAAAAAGCCAAAGTGTGTTCATAACCCAATCATGCTCTCCCAACCGACCCCTCACTTTCTCTGCACCAAACTTTTTCAAATCAACTCCAAAAGATACATAGTTTTATGGAGATATAGATACATGTGTTAGGAATCTATTGGTTTAAGAATCACTTTATTTGGAGGTCGGATGAGAAAGTTATGCCCGAAAGAATCGAACATGTTTAAGCCCTCAATCAAATTGACCCTACCTTGGAACGATTACCATAACTTTTGCTACAGATGTTGGATTGAGTTTATTCTTAGACTGTTGGAAAGAGGATTTCGAGATCTATAACTTTCATGAAGAGCACAAAGTAAGATTCTGCTTCTAAAAGGGTCAAAAATCACGATTTACTGAAGCTGTCCTGTGAACGTCCGTTTAACGGACATCCATGTCCATTTAACGGACATTGTCTGGCCTAAGAGCTCTTTTTCACCTGAGAAGGTCCGTTTAACAGACATAAAGTCTGTTTAATGGACATTGACGAGGCTTGGGGTCCTTTTTCATCTCAAAATTATTTAAATCATGCTTAACTCCTTCCAAAAAAATCAAGACCTTTTTCTGATCATGTAATTGAAAGAATTTGCTAGTACTTCCTTCTAAAAAATTATTCCTCATTATCTTAATTTTCTAATAACCAAAATCATTCAATTTGATTCCATATTCTAAAAGTTATACCCCAATCATTTTCGGGCTGTTCTTATACTAAAACAATATTCTATGCTCAACTTCCATCTGGAAATTGATATTCCTAGAGACTGAATTAAAACTCGATTTCATCAGACAATTTGTAACCCTATCTCTCTAGTTTACTCCAAATCAAGAATCATCTCATTTGGATAACTAGAGCAAAAGTTATGGCTAAAACACCGAAACATACTCAATAAACATGTTTCAATTACATTTTCTAGCTTTTAACTTCCAACCTTTCATATATAACCCATCTTGTATCTATACTATCTTTTCTATTTCATTTCAAATTCAAAAATTCTCCTTTTCTCTACATATGAATAATTGCCAATAATTTCTCATTTAATAGTTCTATCTTCCAAGAAAAGTTTGGGGCCCAACACAGATCATATCGGACCTAACAAATCAAACAACTTCTTTATGCAAACTTAACTTCTTTGACCTACTTTCTCCTTTCACTTTTCTTCTTCTTCAACCTAAATAGATCAGATTTCTTGTTCCAAAAAAAAAAAGAACAAAAGTAAGATTTCCTATTTCAACACATAAAGAAGAGGCCGTCGATATTAGTAAGTTATTCTTTTATTTGTTATTTTTCCATTTTAAAAATATTTATAATTTTTATAACATGATATCTTATCTACTGTTTATTACATTTTTGCCAATTTTATTTGTTATCACCTAATTTGCCCTTTACACCATTTAACCTTTGATTTTCATGTTGATACCGTTAGATAACAAATATTGGATTCTTGTGATTATATTGTGTTATAGGATTATATTATATTGATGTGCAACATTTTTAGAATAATGATATCTTCATTTTTCATTTATTATTATCGTGTTTTGTAAAATACAAAAATTTTTGCATCGACTGATATTTTGAACTTTCAGTTGCACTTTTGAACTTGGAGTTTTGAGGAAGATGAGTTAAGGATACATTCTTACGAATGTTTCATGTATTAATTATAATTATTTCATAAAAAATTTATTTAATTATTATATAAATAAATTATTTATATATAACTCATTTATAAATAATTGATTAATTTTTATCACATTTATATTTTTGTATTGTTTTAACTGGATATTTTAAAAGCAACTTATATTATCGCGATAATACCGATTTTTAATATTATTGATTATCAATTATAGTTATTAAATTTGTTACTTCTTATTAATTATAGTTATTAAAATTTTTATTTTAAATTGTTAATGATATATTATACTATTGTGTAATTTTTGAATACAAAAAATTTAAATGTTCAAAATGTAAAGTACAGATGGAAAAAAATATAGAAAATAAATACACATATAAAATATGTAACCAAAAAGTATCAAATTTAAACATCATTCAATTATTACTTTTATAATTAGTCAAATAGTCTAGTTAGTTTTTATTTTTATAAATATCATTTCATTTTTGCAACCAAACTTTTCATTTTTTCTGATATTTTTTTCTTGACAACATTTTACCTTCATTCTTTTTAGGTTTTCTTCTTATTGCCTGGTTGATTCTTGCACTATTCAGGTATGTTTAGTTATGTTATGAAAATATATTATATAATATTCTGCTATACTTGTTCATCACATATTCCTTTTCATTGATATGATAATTAGTTTGTTGTTTATTTTTCCATATTTCATGACTTACGTATACAATTTTAGTTCATTAGTATACTCACTTACACTATATTGCCATTAATTAACTTTTTTTATATATCTTTTGATGCTTTATTTATGTTGCGCTAGATTGAACCTATATTATTCTGCAAACTTTTCAAATTTTTTATTAATTCGTGACATGCTTACATAAGCATATTTGTTAAATACATAGTTTGTTACATTTTTGTTAAATGTATGCTTGTTAGGTGTTTTTTTTTAGATTGACAAAAACAGACGTTAGTATTTCATGATACACTCTTTATTATATCTACGTTTTATTGCATGTATTGTCTTACATTTTTTTATTATACCCAACATTTATAAATGTGATGTATACTTTTTTATACATATCTCCTTTAATAATATTTATAATATATATTACATTATATTAAATATATATAAAGTTATATTGATTGAGCCCAAGTTTATCTTATAAATTGGCTGCACTTTCATAACTGTTAATTTACTTTTTGACTCCTAATTTATGATATTTGTGCTTAAATTAGTTCCTTATAGTGAGCTCATATTATTTGCAATTTGTTAGTAAAATTGTTACAAGTTGACATT
>JAOTAX010114811.1:0-25459 GCA_025629825.1 Erythroxylum guanchezii | reverse complement strand
GTGCACTAACAATTAAGTGGTGCATTTGGTGCACTAACAATTAGTGGCACACCATATTATTTTTATCTTTTATAACAGTTACAAGTTTAAGGCTCTAATTTACAATATTTTTTTCCAAACATAAAATTCTAATATGACATTAAATTTCTGTAAACTTCATCAACGTTTAAATTATAATCTTCGTAGTGCACATATATTACTTGGATCGGTTTTTGTATTATTTTGTTTTTACTCTATTAGACTGCACATGTATTATTTGGATCGGTTTTTATTTTGTTTTTACTCTATTAGACTGCACATATATTATTGGATCGGTTTTTGTATCAGCAAAAATGGAAACGGATGGAAAAATCTATTTCTAGTGAATTTGTACTAGAAACGATAGCGGAAAGTCGCGTGTTCCAACAATTGCATGAAAAAAGCAGAAGATAGGGATTTCAATAATCGTACAAAATTTGGATCGGTTTTTGTACCAACAAAAATGGAAAACGGATGGAAAAATCTATTTCTAGTGAATTTGTACTAGAAACGGCAGTAGAAAGTCGCGTGTTCCAACAATTGTATGAAAAAAGCAGAAGACAGGGATCAATAGGTTGGCCTGAATCGGGCCCGCCTACTGACTGATTGGTTGGATCCATTTTTATAATAGAAAGGAATGACTATTGATTTTTTTTTCATGCTTGTAGATTTCTCTGGCATCGCCATGGAAAACCTCTGCTGCTTCCTTGCTTTCTTTGCATCAATTTTACTCGTCAAACATGTGTTATGTCGTAGCAAAAGTTTGCCACCAAGTCCTTTATCTCTACCCATAATCGGACACCTCCACCTTGTTAAACAACCACTTCACCGATCACATGAGAATTTACTGAAGAAGCACGGCCCCATTCTTTACCTTCAGTTGGGATACCGATTTGCGGTTGTGTTATCTTCTCCCTCAGCTGTTGAAGAGTGTTTTATTGGAAATTTTAGACTTCCCAAACCCACACCCAAAGATATTTTATAGACTTTAGAAAAAAGAGAAATAATAACAAAACAAGAAATTTTACGTGAAAACTCCCAAATCGAAGAAACAACCACGAGCAATAAGAAGAAAATCCACTATATGAAAAATCCTTACAATCACACAAATTTTCCTCTCACCTAATCCCCCCATACCCTAACACACCCACAAAGAAATACCACAACAAACTCTCCAGCTCTCACCTCAAAAGAAGAATTTAACTAGAGTCAAATTTGTCATACAAATCTTTGACTTTGTATTGGTGCACTAACTAAGGAGGTAACAACCTCCTTATATAGGCAAGAGTCTTGCCCCAATTGTTTTCCCCAACCAATATGGGACAAACAAAGGAGTAAAAACTCAACAATTTCCACCTTGGCGATTTTGGTTGATCCCACAATCACACTCCACCTCAATGAAGGTCTCCTGAAAATAACTTAACTCTCAATGTAGAGAATTATCATGCTTCACAACATCATGCTCCACCATAAAAGCATACCCACTCAGAATAAACCAATTCCAAGCCTTTTACTTCGGCACATGTCAAAAATAACCTTGCTGAAAAATTATGGTGCAACTTCTATGTTTGGCTTTCCTGGAAGTTCATCAGCCATCAACATAAATTCCATCATACACCTTGCATTAATGCCAAACCAATGCCCACGTGTAAACTTGTGAACCCACTAACAGTAACACATCCTCTATCATGGCAACTTTGGAATTAGCGACATGCCATGAGGATGTACATGCTCCCCTTTTTAGAGAGCAAGATCATCATCCATGGAGACAATGTTAGCGACATTATCAGTCTCTCCATTAACTGATCTAAAGCC
Source organism: Erythroxylum guanchezii (assembly GCA_025629825.1). Classification (NCBI taxonomy): domain Eukaryota; kingdom Viridiplantae; phylum Streptophyta; class Magnoliopsida; order Malpighiales; family Erythroxylaceae; genus Erythroxylum; species Erythroxylum guanchezii. The sequence goes on along the minus strand of JAOTAX010114811.1, from coordinate 23,626 downwards.
TCTTGCTAAACCCGCTCCACCTCTCGAACAATTTTTCCTCACGTGCCTAGATTGTTCACACGTCTAGCATACTATATTTTTCTTCATGGAGTTCTTCTTTCGATATCCAGCTACCACCAAAGCTGAGTCTTCAGGAGGAACATTTTTTCCACCACCTAATCTTCTCTCTTCTGAAAAGAGTTTTCCAGTAACTTCAGAAAAAACTATCTTCTCCTTCCCATGAATCAAAATAGATTTCACGTGTTCATATGAAGGTGGAAGAGACCAGACGAGTCTCAAAGCTTGATCCTCATCATCTATATAAACTCCAATTGCTTCTAGTTCAGAGACAATCTCATTGAGAGTACTTAAATGATCTGAAATTGTAGTACCTTCCCTCATCCGCAGTGTATGAAACTGCTTCTTTAAGTACACCTGATTTGAGATGCCCTTTGTTTGATACCACTTCTTGAGTTTTTCCCAGAGCTCCTTTGCTGTAGATATTCCATGCACATTCGCAAGGGCATTCTTAGCCAAACACAATCATATCCCACTAGCTGCTCTCAAATCCAGATCCTCCTAATCTTCATCGCTCATACTAGATCTATCCGTGCTATCCGTTTTGCCAGTATCACTAGTAGTAGTGCTAATATCAAGGATTTGTTTGCCTTTCAATGCCTTGTGTAACCCCAACTGAATCAAAATGTCCTTAACTTGCACTTATCACAAGCCAAAATTGATTCTCCCATTGAATTTCTTCACCTCAAATCTAAGAGGATTCGAAGCCCTATTTTCTGACATTTTTTGTGTGCTCTTCTGCCTTGATGAATTTTACTATAGAAATGAATAGTACACCAGGTAAGTTCCTAGGAGGTGGGTCACAAAGGACACATTTAAATACCAAGTCTTTCCTTAGCCAGAACTTTCCTAGAGATGCACTTCCATACTACCACACCAAAGCTCCGCCACACCAAATGAACCTTTCTCAAGAAAATCTTTTCTGATGTGGAAGATCAGTCAAAACTGCGACCATAGAGCATACTCAGAATTTTCAAGAAAAAAACACCCTGGCTCAGATACCAAATGTTGGGAATTTTAGACCTCCCGAACCCACACCCAAGGATATTTTATAGACAAAAATATCAGAAAATAGAGAAATAATAACAACACAAGAGAATTTACTTGAAAACTCCCAAATTGGAGAAAAAACCACGGGCAGTAAGAAGAAAATCCACTATGTGAACAATCCTTACAATCACACAATTTTTCCTCTCACCGAATCCCCAAATACACCAACACACCCACAAATAAATACAACAAACTCTCTAACTCTCACCTCAAAAGAGGAATTTAACTAGAGTTAAATTTGTCATAAAAAACTTTGACTTTGTATTGGGGCATACCTCCTTATTTAGGCAAGAGTCTTGCCCCAATTGTTTTCCCCAACCAGTATGGGACAAACAAAAGAGCCAAAAGTCAACATGTTTCACCAAGAACAATATTGTCCTCGCAAATAGGCCTCCCTCTCTGGTTGCAGATCATACGACTTACGACTATACTACCTTTATGATAAATCAAATTATTGGTAGATGATTTTGGGATGAATTGGATTTAATTTGACTTATTTCATTATGGATTTGAAGTTTTATGCAGTTAATTCTCTCACACTCCAATTGTGCTACTTGATAGGTACAAATGGTGGATTTCGGAGAAAAAGGCATAACCTTCCTTGCAGATGCCAGATCAAAGCCACTTAAGGACGATTTCAAAGAGGATTCCGAGCTCTACAACTTCTGAGAAGACTCTAAGAGGAAATTATGTCAAAAGGAGGGTCAAAGGCGTGAAATTGTTGGATTAGGTCATGCCCGTTTAATGGACATTCATATTCGTTTAATGAACATCGCCTGGTAGAAGGAACCTCCAAACCCGAAAAGGTCCATTTAACGGACATCATCTAGCAACACTGCATTTCAAACCCGAGAAGGTCCGTTAAACGGACATGCATGTCCGTTTAATGGACATTGACGGCCCACACGACCTAATTTCCCCTGTTTCGAAGAATTAGGTTTCTTAGGACGGGAGAACTATAAATACTCATTGTTTAGACCTAAATAAGGGGGCTAGACACTAAAAACAAGAGTACTACATTTGGGAGGCACAAAATAAGAGAAAGATAGGAAATTTTGGGGATTCCCCCAAGGATTGGAAGCTACAATCTTGTGTTTCTGCTACTTTCTCTCTCTACTCTTTCTTAAATGCTGAGCATCCTTATGTGTATGATTTTTGTTGCAATGTTCTGTAACTAAACCTCATTTAAGGTGAGGGATGTAGCCCATTTAAAGGATGATTTGTATGATATGGATAGTTGAATGTTGAATGAAAATTTCTGGGTTATGTTTGTCTTCCTTGAATCTCACTGTTGTCTCTATGCTTGATCTCCATAGATGCAATCTTAGGAATCATATGATGTACTGAAGAGTGAAATATGGTCCATGCTATAGGAAGATGAACACCTTGGACTTAGAGGTAAAGATATCCTAGGCTAGGGTGAGGACTTGAGGTTGCTGTTTTTAGTGGATTTGGTTAGTGAGTTCATACATTGAGAAATAGTGTCTTCTAGCAGAATACTCTTATATGCTTTAAGAAAAGTTATGGGTAAAGTTGTGCAACTGTTTTCATAGCCTATCATTCAATCAATTTCATATTGTATGAGTCAATCTTTTGAATGGGTGAACCCCAACCCTTATTTCTAAACCATTGATTCATCCTTTTACTGTTTTCTTGTTAGAACTTACAAATTACTGTTCACCCAACTTTAAACGCATTTTAGAATTTTTTCTGTCAATAACATGCAATAATTAGAATTAATTTGATAATGGATGAATTGGTCCTGAGGGAGACAACTTTGGTATAGTCAGTGAGTGGATACTAGAAACGACTCTGTGCACTTGCAGAAATTATCGATCAAGTTTTTGGCGCCATTGTCGGGGACCTTTTTATTATTGTTTCATTAAGTTTAGTTATTCCTGTTATCTATTTGTTATTATTTGAGTTTTCCTCCATTATTGAATTTTGAATCTCGAGCTTATTTGATTTCAAGAGTTACATGCACTTAAGGCATTCACGAAGCTTGAACAACAAACCACTGATTGAATTCAATCCTGGAATTGAACGAACTTGTTAAAGGAACAACGCTCAAAGGAGGAGAGAAATGACCAACAATAACCAAATTCCGGAACTGTATAAAGAGCATGAGCTAGGGAACGAGAAATTCAATGGGGAAAATCAAGCAGAGCCGATTATTTTCAATCCCACTATAAGGAGAATTCGAGATTATCAGATGCCGTTTATTGCTAGGAATCCCTCATGTATTAGACTGATTGCAGCAGTAAGGAATTACGAACTTAAGCAAATCCATTTGTCTATGTTGCCGTAATTTAATGGGATGCCCAGTGAAGATGCGTTAGCTTTTATGAGAGATTTTTATGCGACAGTTCAAACACTTCCTTTGTATGGACTGTCAGAGGATGAGTTGAGGCTAAGGTGTTTTCCTTATTGCATGAAGGGATTAGCGAGAAATTGGCTGTTGAGTTTAGAAGTGGATTCTATTGATACTTGGGAGAAAGTTATGGAGACATTTATGATGAAATAGTACCCAACCCACAAAACTCTTGAACTTCGAAAGATGATACATTGGTTTTCGCAAAAAGATGGAGAAAAGTTTCATGAGGCTTGGGAACGGTTTAATGATCTCCTTAACCAATGCCTGCACCATGGATTTGACATGTATTCATTGACTCAGTTTTTCTACTATGTTCTCACAGATCATAATCAAACCTTAGTGGATTTGAATGCTGGGGGAATATAAGTGACTTGAGTTCTCAAGAATTACAGAATATTTAAAAAAAAGGTTGCCGAGAACTCACATTGCAAGGTGACTAGGAACAAGGCTGTTACTCTGAATGAAGTGGGTTCCAAGTCAGACATGGCATACCAAGTTGCTGAAATTAATAAGAAGTTGAATTTGTTGATGAATGAGAACAAGTCTAGTAGAGATCCATGCACTTTGTGTGGGAGATTTGGGTACTCAGCAGCGAGTTGTATGAACATTGAGACAACCTTGACACAAGAAGAGGTAAGCTATGTGAACAATGGTAAGCAGAGTCAGAGGTTGGATCCTTTCTCAAACACTTACAATAGAGGTTGGAAATTTCACCCGAACTTCTCCTGGAAGAATCAAGGGGCAGCAAAACCAAGCAATGAATAGAATGGAGCAGAATATTCAATCAAATCAAGCAGCAATTAGGAATTTAGAAGTGCAAATTAGTCAAGTGGCAAAGGAGGTTAGTGAAAGAGGAAAGGGGAAGCTGCCTAGTAACACCCAAGTGAATCGAAAACAAGATTGCATGGCAGTTGTTCTAAGAAGTAGTAAGGTTATAGAGGGTGTAGTCCCGAAGACGAAGGAGGTTCAAGATGTGGAAGAAGAAAAGACGGATGAAGGAGAAAAGCCTAAGGGACCCACTCAAAATAATGAATCACCATTTGGGTCAGATCTTACCTTCGTACCGCCCATACCGTATCCTCAAAGGGTGAGGAAGCGGAATGACGAGTCTAAGTTTCAAAAGTTTCTTGATCTATTCAAGAAAATTCACATCAATATCCCTTGTACGGAAGCTCTTGCGGAATTGCCTGCATACACCAAGTTTTTGAAGGAGATCATTTCCAACAAAAAGAAGCTTGATAACTTCGCTATAGTCGCCCTAACTAAGGAGTGAAGTTCTATTTTGCAAAATAAACTACCCCCTAAGTTAAAGGATCCAGGGAGTTTCACCATACCTTGTCACTTTGGCAAATCTAATATTTTTCAATGCTTATGTGACCTTGGTGCAAGCATTAACCTCATTCCTTTTGCTTTATATAACAGGTTGGGAATTGGTTAACTCAAGCTAACCACAATTTCATTGCAACTTGCTGATAGATCAATTCGATATCCTATCGGGATAATTGAGGACTTACTGGTGAAAGTTGGTAAGTTTATAATTCTGGTTGATTTTGTTGTGCTTGAGATGGAGTTTGACATGCAGGTTCCCATAATTTTGGAAAGACCATTCCTAGCCACAGGTGGAGCATTGATTGATGTCCCGAATGATAAGTTAACCTTGCGGGTAGGTAATGAAAAAGAGGAGTTTATTATTTTTAAAGTATTAAGAGGTCCCTCTTTCGATGAGGTCACTTACCGGATTAATGTAATTGATTCCCTCACATATGAATCTGCTCCTCAATTAATGTGTGATGATGTTTTAGAAGCATGCCTAACCCTGGGAATAGAACCAACTGAATCGGAAGATGAGTTAATGGAATGTGCCTACAGGTTGCAGGGTAATGGTTTTAGGTATAGACCCCAAATTGAAGAATTGGGTCCTCCGAAACCTAAATTATTGCCTTCCATACTGAGCCCACCGAACCCCAAACTTAAACAGATTCCAATCCATTTGAGATATGCATTTTTAGGAGAAGCAAATATGTATCCGGCTATCATTTCTACTTCTTTGGACTCCCCTCAAGAGGAGAAGTTGCTAAGGATATTACGTGAACATAAATTGGCTATTGTTTGGAATATTGCTGACATAAAGGGGATCAGCCCGTCTATTTGTGTTCACAGGATCCTAATGGAAGAGAACCACAAACCTAGCGTGGAAAGTCAATGGACGCTCAATCCTAACATGAAGGAAGTTGTGCGATCCAAGGTACTTAAATTACTTGATGCGGGAATTATCTATCTTATTTCTGATAGCCCTTGGATAAGTCCAATGCAGGTAGTGCCTAAGAAGGGTGGCATAACCGTTGTTTTGAATGATAGGAACGACCTGATTTCTACTAGGGTTGTGACGGGATGGAGGGTATGTATAGATTATAGGAAAGTGAATTCAACTACTAGGAAAGATCACTTCCCTCTTCCTTTTATTGATCAAATGTTGGAGAGACTAGCGGGGCATGAGTATTACTATTTTCTAGATGGTTATTCAGGTTATAACCAAATCCCGCTAGCCCTGGAGGATCAGGAGAAAACCACATTCACATATCCCTACGGTACATTTGTATATCGTAGGATGCCCTTTGGGTTATGTAATGCTCCTGCCACTTTCCAACGCTGCATGATGTCAATATTCTCCGACATGGTGGAGAATATAATTGAGGTATTTATAGATGATTTTTCTATTTTTAGGTCATCCTTTGATGCATGTTTGTTCAACTTAGAACAGGTTCTGCAAAGATGTGAAGACACCAATCTAGTGCTCAATTGAGAAAAGTGTCATTTTATGGTACAAGAAGGGATCCATAAGATTTCCAACAAAGGGATTGAAGTGGATATTGCAAAAATTCAGGTTATCAACAAGTTGCCACCTCCCAGTTCAGTCAGGGCAATATGGAGCTTTCTAGGGCATGCCGGGTTCTATCACCGATTCACCAAGGATTTTTCAAAAATTTCTCGACCACAATGTGCTTTTTTGCAAAAAGATGTTCCTTTTGAGTTTTCTGATAAGTGCCTTTCTGCTTTTGACAGGTTGAAGAAGGAACTGGCGTCAGCTCCTATAATGACCGCACTGGACTGGAACCTCCCATTTGAATTGATGTGTGATGCTAGTGATTTTGCACTTAGGGTTGTCTTGGGGCAATGACAGGACAAGAAACTACATATCAGTTATTATGCTAGCAAGATTCTTAATGATGCTCAACTTAATTCTGCAACCACCAAGAAAGAATTACTAGTAGTAGTTTATGCTTTCAATAAATTTAGATCTTACCTGGTCGGTTCCAAAGTTATTGTTTACACTGACCATTTTGCTCTAAAATACCTTCTCACAAAGAAAGATGCAAAACTGAGACTAATCAGATGGATTTTACTTTTGCAGGAATTCGACTTGGAAATTTGAGATAAAAAGGGATCGGAGAATTTAATAGCTGACCATTTGTCACGACTTAAACAGGGGGGCAAGCTGGGAGAGGAGCCAATCAATGATACCTTACCTGATGAGAATCTGTGGTTCGTGAAGGACAACATCCCTTGGTTTGCGGATTATGTCGACTTTCTGGTGTCCGACATTATTCCTTCTGATTATTCATACCATAGTCGAAAGAAATTCTTAGCTGAGGTGAGAAACTACTTTTGGGAAGATCTGTTGCTCTTACGAAGATGTGCTGACGGGGTAATCAGGAGGTGTGTACCTGACGAAGAAATGCAATCAGTTCTACATCATTGTCATGCTTCCCTGTATGGAGGACATCACGGGGCCAACAAAATAGCGACAAAGGTCTTACAATATGGATTCTACTAGTCGACTCTATTCAAGGATGTTAGGACTTTCATCATGACTTGCGATAAGTGTCAGAGGACTGGAAATATTGGTAGGAAACATGAAATGCCTCAATCTGGGATTCTAGAGGTAGAACTTTTTGATGTATGGCTGGACTTTATGGGACTGTTCCCCATATCTTTTGGAAATGAATATATTCTCGTGGCTGTGGATTACGTATCTAAGTGGGTGGAAGCTATAGCGTTGTCGAACAACACTGGGGCCAGCGTAGTCAAATTTGTCAAGAAGCATATATTCTCACGGTTTGGTGTCCCAAGAGCTATAATAAGTGACAATGGTGTACACTTTCAGAATCACCAATTTAAGTCGCTATTATCCAAGTATAGGTGTCATTTCAGGTTTGGAACCACTTACCACCCTCAAACTAGCGGGTAAGTCGAGGTATCCAACTGGAAAATCAAGTAAATTTTGGAGAAGACGGTTAATACCTTAAGAAAGGATTAGGCATTGAAACTTGATGACGCTCTATGGGCTTATAGGACAGCCTACAAAACTCCTTAGGGATGTCCCCTTATAGTCTCGTCTTTGGGAAATCCTGCCATCTCCTGGTTGAAATCGAACACAAGGCATTATGGGCCATCCGGAAGCTGAATTTTGATCTCAAAGAAGCAAGACAGAGAAGGCTATTGGAGCTGAATGAGCTGGATGAATTTCGCCTTGATGCTTTCGAGAATGCTCGCATATATAAGGAGAGAACCAAGGCTTTTCATGAAAAGTGTATCCTATGGAGGGAATTCAAACCAGGCCAAAAGGTGTTACTGTTTAACTATCGCCTAAAATTATTTCCGAGAAAACTACGATCAAGATGGTCGGGACCATTCGTAATAATAAGGACATACCCACATGGATCAGTGGAAATTAGGCGGGATGATCAAGAGCCCTTTGTCGTTAATGGGCAAAGGCTTAAGCACTATTTCGAGGGAGAAACGGTGGGATGCATTTTCACCATCACATTCAAGGATGATACCCGCGTGACCGAGTCTAGCTAAGGACATTAAATTTAGTGCTGGTTAGGAGGCAACGCAATATCTCTAACTCTGTTGTTACTTCCTTTTGTTTTGTTATTATGTTAATTTTTAACTTATTTGTCTCATCAATTTGTTATGCTTAATGCATTGTGTGTGTTAAGGGATGCGTTTTGCGAGGCGGTTCAGGGACATCTTCTAGTAGCATAAGGAATGGTGGGATCACAACTATTCAACTTTAGAGGCGAGACTCATTTTAAGCATGGAAAAAGGTAAGTGAAAATTTCTGTCTATAGTATGTTCTACCAATTTTAGCACTTACACATCACGCATGTCGCCCTAGGAAGTCGTACAAAGGCTAGAAGGAACAGAGGAAAAGAGGGAAAAATTCGAAGAAACATCAGTATGTCCGTTTAACAGACATTGGCTGCCTTCAGAGCATAATTGACCCATAAAGTTCCGTTAAACGGACATACATGTTCATTTAACGAACACAGAACCTGCAGATGCACAATTTGACCCGTGAAGGTTCGTTAAACGGACCTGCATGTCCGTTTAATGGGCATTGTTTGAATTCTGCTTAAACCCTCCTTCTCCTTTCTTTCCCGCACTCTTCCTCCCTCTCTCTCTCTTGGCACCATCATCTCTCTCTCTATTTCTCCTACCTCCGACCACCATAACCCTCCTAACCTACACCATTAACCCATCTTCTTCATGTACCCACTCTTTCATCTTCACTCCTCCCCATCAACCCTTCATCTATAGGATTATTGAGAAGAGCGTCTGTGAAAAAGAGCTACCAGAAAACTGTGGGAGGGAGGCAACTCTGCAAGGTCTCCATTTCAAACGTTTAGGGTGCGTCTTCTACGCTTCATCTTGTAACCACTTATCAAAATTTTTGGGTCAGGTAATGCGACATGCTGGAATTAGGGTTTCTGATTTCATCTTGGTTTTAATGTCAACTTTGAGGTTCCAAGAGCTTGCATTGCATTTTAATGGTGATTTGGCCCAATAATTGATGATTTGAATTGCATGGGTAGTGGACATTAAAGTTGAATTGTTTCTGGTGTTATTAGTGTGGTGGAGAATGAGAGTGCATCAATATTGAAGTTGAAGTGTTGCATTACCTTTGATTGGATTTGAACTGTTAAGGACAATTCCGAACGACTGATATCTGTGCCTGATATTGAAGATTGGTTTGGACTGGAGTGAGTAGATTGTGATTGAGCTGATCTTTTTGAGTGTGGCTTGCTGAAATTGAATTTGGAAAAGTCTACCATGTCACGATTTAAGAAAACTGTGAGGAAGAATGCTGGGCCATCCTCTCGGTCGGCGAGAGGGAAAAATGTGGTTCAAGATGAGCCGATCCCCGAACTGCCAGTATTCATCAATGAGCAATGTGAGGCTTGGTACCATAAGAAGAAAAATAACAAGTTTGTAATTGAGGTGTCAGTGGCAGACTTGATTGATGAGAAGCATCGAGTACAGGCGAATTTGGATAAATTCCATTGGGGCAAGCTGTTGACCCTCAAGGGTACTTACTACCTCGAGGCAGTCAAGCAATTCTATGCCAACCTGAATGCAATGACTAGGAAACAACCACCAGTGCTCACCTCGCGAGTCAATGGAGAAGAGTTGGTGATCATTGAGGAGCTGATCTATACCCACTTAGAGCTACCCATAGGGGGTAATGTCCCATCTTTTGACAAGAAGACCCGCTGCTCTTGCGATGAAGCTTGGACTAAGGAGGCAGCTATGCATCGGCTTGGGGTTCGAACTGTATGGCGTCAGATAAATCAACGCTATTTTGTGCATTGTAAGCACCTAGATGTAGCCCCAAGGTTGATCGCCTATATGCTCGCTCATAATGTAATGCCCAAGGCTAGTGATTCAGGGTATCTCCAAAGTGAAGATTTATTCATTCTGGATAAAATGTTCTTCTATGACAACCAATTTCAGGGCATTGCTGTGGCCAAATTAATGATGACATCAATGTGGCAAGTGGTCCACCACAGAGCAGACACCAAGGCATTCGTCTTCCCAGTTCTGTTGAGTCAATTGTTCCATAAGCTTCGGGTCATTAAACGGGATGAAATGGTAGCTCTTACTACTGAGGGTGATGTCATTACTGCTGATAAAATGCGAGAGTTCGAGTTTGATGACAATGCCCCGCATGGATGGGTAAATCAGCGTCGGTTGAGATGCCAAGCTGACACTCTTGTTGCACAACAGCCAAGAGCGCCTCCACCTTCTGCCGATGCCCCCGACTGGTGTCAAATGCAAGCAAACATCCGCGATCTTCAATCCGAAGTGGCTGAGCTCACAGCCTTACAGCGGTGCATGGAAGCAATGCTGACAGCTTTTATGGAGGCACACCAACCACCACTACCACCAGAGCATTGATGCCTAGTGCTTTAAGATTTCCCTATGTCATCACACACACACATTTTGCATTGTATCTAGACCTTAATTTTGTTTTTCCAGTGGTACACTGTACCAAGTACTTTAGTTTTTTTTTTTAGTCTCTTTCAATATTTTGTGTTAGTCTATCTCAATATACTTTATTCTAATATTTTGTGTTTTGATGGGTATTCTGCAATTTCAGGGTACAGACTATTGGACAATCCACTCTTCAGGGGGTTCCTTCACCTTTTCTTTACTTTTTGTTAATTACATTGTTTTCTTTGTTCACTTTCACGCCACTGAGGACAATGTGACTTTTAAGTAGGGGGGGGGGGTTAATTGTCGAAATTGTCTAACTTTAACATCTTCTGTGTCTAATTGTCATTATACTTTCATTCCATGAGTTAATTGCATTATGGATGAGATTGGCCTTGAGTAGGGTACATAATATGATTAATTTGGATTGCATATCTTGTCAGAATGGGATGTTGTAATGTTAAATTGATTGAATGATCATGTTGTAGAATGAGAAAACATAGCTAAGTGAGCTAAATTGAGCCCAAAGTATTGCACTCAATCCTGTTTTCTTGTGAGTGATATGATTTTCTCTTCCATGTATGCCCACTTCTAGAACTTGCAGCATATCTCTTCAAGGATACATAATCATGCTATGATATGTCCTGGAAATAATACAAGGCATTAGGAATGAGTTTGAGCCAAATAGCTAACCCTTCATTTATAGCAATCCCCTAGTGAACCCTTGAGCCTAGTGATTGTATTTGAGCCATTTTCTTTGTAAACCTATTACTCCAAAGAACCTTAAGCCAAGAAAAACAAGTTTACCCTTGTTCAATGGTTAGTAGAGCTATCATGGTTGTACATTCACTACCTCTATTGATAGGGATACAAGGGAAGAAGTGGGGGTATTTGGATATGTTGTGTTTACAAATAAAAAAAAAGGTGTACAAAGAAAAAGAAATTGAGTCAATTATAAGCAAAGCATGTACACTTCAGATTCCAAGGGGAAGGAATGGGAAAACCGTGACAATAGAGTTGGTTGAGTTCCATGAACCAAGGTGAAGGTAAGAATTATGAAGTCGGCTCTACTAATTGTTGAATATTTGAATTCCTATCCCTTTATTCATAGCTCACTTCACCCACGGCCCCATTACAACCTAAGAATTAAAGACCTTTTTGATTCATGGACATGCCATAGATGGGAGTAGTGGAGAAGTAGATAAATTGCAAGCTTATGGTAAGTGACATGCATGAGAAGATGATTGAGAGTAACCTTTAAACACTTATTGTGTGAACATGAGCATGCATAAGAGACTTTATTCTTAGCATATGATTTTGATTAATTGAAGCACTATGGAATCTCATTGTCATTGAAGTGTGATCAAAAATTATGAGGTATTATGAGATCTTATTTCCAAGTTCAATTTTCACTTATAATGCATTTGACTTATTGGAATGACTTATGATAATGATTAGATGTGGAATGATGGAGAAGAAATGTTTGTGGGTACCATTCGTTTTAAGTAAACCCTCAGGAGACTATAACTCCTCCATTATGGACACATAGTGGTTCAAAGGGTTGTGGCATAGGCTAAATGTCACCGTACACCTACGAAAGTGGAATCAATAACTCGGTTTAGGTTTCGATAGTGAGTTTTCAGTTAATTGCTTAGGGACAAGCAATGATCTAAGTGGGGGGAAATTTTGATAAGTCAAATTATTGGTAGATGAATTTGGGATGAATTGGATTTAATTTGACTTATTTCATTATGGATTTGAAGTTTTATGTAGTTAATTCTCTCACATTCCAATTGTGCTACTTGATAGGTACAAATGGTGGATTTCGGAGAAAAAGGCATAACCTTCCTTGTGGATGTCGGATCAAAGCCACTCAAGGACAATTTCAAAGAGGATTCTGAGCTCTACAACTTCTGAGAAGACTCTGAGAGGAAATTATGTCAAAGGGAGGGTCAAAGGCGTGAAATTGTTGGATTAGGTCATGCCCGTTTAACAAACATTCATGTCTGTTTGACAGACATCGCCTGGCAGAAGGAACCTCCAAACCCGAGAAGGTACGTTTAATGGACACACTTGTTCGTTTAACGAACATCATCTAGCAACATAGCATTTCAAACCCGAGAAGGTCTGTTAAACGGACATGCATGTCCGTTAACGGATGTCCGTTTAACGGATATTGGCGGCCCACACGACCTGCTTTCCCTGTTTCGAAGAATTAGGTTTCTTGGGACGGGAGAACTATAAATACTCACTGTTTAGACCTAAATAAGGGGGCTAGACACTAAAAACAAGAGTACTACATTTGGGAGGCACAAAATAAGAGAAAGATAGGAAATTTTGGGGATTCCCCCAAGGATTGGAAGCTACAACTCTTGTGTTTCTGCTACTTTCTCTCTCTACTCTTTTTTAAATGCTGAGCATCCTTATGTGTGTGATTTTTGTTGCAATGTTCTATAACTAAACCTCATTTAGGGTGAGGGATGTAGCCCATTTAAAGGATGATTTGTATGATATGGATAGTTAAACGTTGAATGAAAATTTCTGGGTTATGTTTGTCTTCCTTGAATCTCACTGTTGTCTCTATGCTTGATCTCCATAGATGTAGTCTTAGGAGTTATATGATCTACTGAAGAGTGAAATATGGTCCATGCTATAGGAAGATGAACACCTTGGACTTAGAGGTAAAGATATCCTAAGCTAGGGTGAGGACTTGAGGTTGCTGTTCTTAGTGGATTTGGTTAGTGAGTTCATACATTGAGAAATGGTGTCTTCTAGCTGAATACTCTTGTATGCTTTGAGAAAAGTTATGGGTAAAGTTGTGCAACTATTTTCATAGCCTATCATTCAATCAATTTCATATTGTATGAGTCAATCTTTTGAATAAGTGAACCCCAACCCTTATTTCTAAACCTTTGGTTCATCCTTTTACTGTTTTCCTGTTAGAACTTACAAATTATTGTTCACCCAACTTCAAACGCATTTTAGAATTTTTTCTGTCAATATCATGCAATAATTAGAATTAATTTGATAATGGATGAATTGGTCCTGAGGGAGACGACTTTGGAATATTCAGTGAGTAGATACTAGAAACGACTCTTTGCACTTGCAAAAATTATCGACCACTTTGTCTTTACTCCTTACGGAGATCTATGGAGAACCCTGAGGCGCTTTACTGTCGCAGAAATGTTGTCCCACAATAGTTTGCAAAAGTCTTCTATTGTCTGGGCTGAAGAAGTTCTTAGCATCCTACGATTAGTGTCCAGAGTATCCAATACAAAGGCAGTGGACTTGCATCATTTCTTTATGCTCTTGTCGTTCAATATAAATATGAGATTGGCTGCTAGGAAAAAGTTTGTTGAAGATGAGGAGGCGTGCACGGACTTAGGGAAACAGTATCTATTGGAGCTTAAAGAAACGTTCTCCCCTGTTAGGTCCATGGATTATGTGAATTTTTCCCAGCTTTCAGATTACTTGGATACAGGGGTGTGGAGAACACTTGGATCGATTTCCATAAGTCTACTATCCCTCCAAAAGTCGCAGCCCAACTTCTACTCAGATCATATTATCAAGGGTATTATATTGGTAATTATCTGTCTTAGCAGAGCCTAACTTAACCACCTAATTCTTCGCTATACATATATTTAAACCTTTTTAAATTAATTTCTTTAATCGAAGTATCAAATGTCATTTTCCTGCTTGACTCTTGCCAGTTTAAGTAATGATTTTCGCAAGGTAAGCTGTGCCATCTTCCGTCGTATAGGGGCACGATATTGGACTTGGTAAACGTACACTTGTTGATTGCCATTTCATTTTTAGAAAAACTACCACCTTCAATAGAGTAATTTTTCTAACAATTTATTGCCATTCATAGAAAAAAAAAGCTATTGAATTCAAAGTTCAAAGACGTCAATTCTTAAGCGACCAAATTTTCAAGACTGTAATTAGAATTAAATACTCAGATGATTACTAGCTTTCTATACTTAGTCAATAGTTGTGGTTACCAGTGCTGTTTAAGTAAACACAACTTGTCATAATGCTTTCTGCAGATAATGTCCATTGCAGGAACACACACAACAGCTCTTACTATGGAATGGGTAATGTCTCTTCTTCTTAATCATCCTGAAGAACTAAAGAAAGTGAAAGCTGAGATTGACACCCAGGTAGGATACAGCCGCTTGCTAGAGGAATCTGATATTCCAAAGCTACCATATCTCCGTTGTGTCGTCAACGAGACGTTATGGCTATACCAGACGTTTCCACTCTTATTACCCCACTGCCCATCTGATGACATCTCCGTTTGGCGGTACAAGGTAGAGAAAGACACGATTTTGATGGTAAAAGTGTGGGCTATACATAGGGACCCAAATGTGTGGGAAGAGCCTGAGAGGTTCAAGGGGTTTGAAGGCGAGAGAGACAGGTCAAAGTTCATTCCTTTTGGAATGGGAAGGCGAGCTTGTCCAGGTGGTGCCATGGCGATGCACACAATTATGTTAGCCTTGGGATCGCTCATTCAATGCTTTTACTGGGGACGAGTTAGTGAAGAGATGTTGGATATGGATCAGCGAGATGGACTCACTCTGGAGTCCATGATCACTCTCTTCTCCTGAGCTTTGGGGGGTTTCCCAGGTCAATGGTCCGATTGCACCAATTGTCAAAATTGAGAATCTACAAAATGTTTACATTAGTAATTAATTTTAAAAAATGCTTGATATAGCTAATATTTATAGGTATAATGTTAGATTATCAATCACAGCACTATTGGTCGAGTCTGACCAAAAGTATTGGCACTTAGTTAAATAATGTGTGGTGGGTGAGTGGAATAAGGTTCGTGAGTTTGTTTACTTAGTTATCAAGTTTGTTCCGAGTTTTTAGTAGATGTAGTTGAGTAGTTGGATCATGGGCTGTGGCCGTTGAGAACGTTATACAACGATCTCATATCTTGTATGCCTATAAAAGGAGCATCTTGATGAATCAAATAATATATCTGAGAGCATTCCTTATATAATTACAAGTGCTTTCATAGTCTGCAGTCAATACTGTCCATTTCTGATTCAACAATTCCAATTCCTTTATATTGTGATAATCTGCCGGTAATACGAATGGCAGAAAATCCGGTGCTCCATGCAAGAACTAAGCATGTGGAGGTGCATTATCATTTTATTAGAGAGGAAGTGTTGCAAGAAGAAATTGAATTGGACCATGTCACAACTGAGAATCAAGTGGCAGATCTTTTCACAAAAGGCTTGAGCAGCAACAAGATGAAGAACTTTTGTTAATAGCTTGGCATAGCATTGAGAAAAGGAAGTTGTGATTGAGTGGGAGTGTTAGATTATCAATCACAACACTATCGGTCGAGCTACGCCACTAACAATCCCATTGACAACATGAAATAAGGAAATCAAACTACCCACTAATTTGATTAAACTACCCACTACCTCAATGTTAGTTTTATGTTGTAAAATTAAGGATCAAGAATGAATAACAAAGAACCACAAAATAGAGAGAAAAATGCCTAAAAACATTGAGCATGATCAGTCCCTCTATCAGCATAAGCGTGCAAAGCAAAAACGTGCCAACATCTGGCAAAATGCATGGCTTGTGTTTCTTCTGTTTTGAGTTTTGCACTAATTTTATCACTCCCCCTTAGTGCAAACTCACCATCAACAACCCCAAAAGCCTCTCTGAAGTATTGGAACTTTGGTTTTACCAAAGCCTTGGTAAAAATGTCAGTTACTTGATCATTGGTACGAACGTTTACCAACTAAATTTCTTCAATCAACACCTTCTCACTAACAAAATGATGACAAACCTCAATATGCTTTGTTCAAGCTTGAAAGACAGGATTTGATGCAAGCTTGATGGTGCTCTCATTGTCAGATTTGATTTGCACAGCATAGTCAGTCTCAGACACCATATCTTCAATCAACCTTTTCAGCCAAATACACTCTTGTGTAGCCATAGTTGCAGTTACATATTCTGCTTCTATACTTGATAAAGCAATGATGTTTTGCTTCTTAATGCACCAACAAACCATTGTTGAACCTGTACTGAAACAATATCCTGTAGTTGAATGGTGATCATTGGTATCTCCTGCCCAATGATTGAGGAAGCAATGAATGATGATCGCTGGACTAAAGCAATGGATGAAGAAATATGTGCCACAGATAAAGATTAAAACATGAGAGTTAAGCACTTTACAACCTACTTATGTCAAATGAGTATATATGATAAAGTACAAATCCAAGGGAGAAATGGAACACTTTAAAGCAAGATTAGTTGCAAAAGGATATAAGCAAAAGTCAGGTATTAATTATTTTGAAGTATTTGCACCTGTTGCCAATTTGGATACTGTACGTTTGATCATTTTACTTGCAACTCAAAGTGATCCGAGTCATAAAGAAAGTTGATGCCTTTGTGGCAACACCTTGTTGATGAGAAAAGAGAGAGAAGGGCTTAATCATCTTTAAGAGTGTCTGATTCAACCTTTAAAATTTTAATTTTTATCTAAAAAATTTATTTAAAAAATTAAAATTAAAATATATTTAAAAAATCAAAATAGATTTCATTTGTCTCACGGGTGTGACAATTTAAATTTTTTACCTTAAAATTTTATTTAAAAAATTAAAATTGAAATAATAAAAAATAAAATCAAAATATGTATCACGACTTAAGTATCCTTAAGGATGTCAATTTTGGACTGGCCTGGGTTGACCGGGCCATGGGCTAAAATATTTCGGCTCGATTGGGCCATAGGTCGAGGTCAAGCCAAGCACGGGTCGGGTTGTGGCCCGATCGAAACAACAAAAACGACGTCATTATGTAAATTTTTTTTAAAATTAGAATGGGTCGAGCTGGCCTGACCCGGCCTATTGATATCCCTAAGTGTCCTATGACACAAATGAAATCAAAATTTAAATATAAATTTTTACTTCAAAATTTTTATTTTAAAAAATTAAAATTAAAATAATAAGAACAAACAAATGAAATGAAATCAATTTTTATATTAAAATTTTATAAAAAATTAAAAACAAAAACAAAAACAAAATATGTATCGCAGGCATGCCTTAAGTATCATGCCTGTGACACAAATTAAATCAACTTTTTAAATGAGTATTTTTATTTTTATTTTTTATCATTTTAATTTTAATTATACTATTATTATACTTTTTATTTTGTCTTTCACTTGTGTCACAGGCGTGACATATTTTTATATTGATTTATTTTTTTATTATTTAAATTTTAAATTTTTAAATAAAATTTTTAAGATAAAATTTAAAAATTGATTCCATTTGTGTCACAGGCGTAAGACGTAAGTCACGCCTCTAACACATATTTTGATTTTTTATTATTTTAAAATTAATTTTTAACTAAAATTTTTTAGATAAAAATTTAAATTTTAAAATTTGATTTCATTTGTGTGTGATGTGAATTTTGATTTTGTTTTGTTTTGTTTATTTTAATATTTTAAAATAAAGTTTTTAAAATAAAAATTTAAAATTTGATTTCATTTATGTCATAGGCATGACAGTTAAGTCACGCTTGTGGCACATATTTTTATTATTTTAATTTTAATTTTTAAAATAAAAATTTTAAGATAAAAATGTAAAAATTGATTTCATTTGTATCACAGGCGTGACACTTAAGTCACGCCTATTTGTTTTTATATTATTTTAAATTTAATTTTTAAATAAAATTTTTAAGATAAAATTTTTAATTTTAAAAATTGATTTCATTTGTGTCAGATGCGCGACACTTAGGTCACACTTGTGACACATATTTTGATTTTGATTTTTTAATTACTTTAATTTTTTAAAATAAAATTTTAAAAATAAAAAATTTGATTTCAGTTGTGTCACAAGTGTGATGCTTACGCATGTGACATCTATTTTGATTTTGATTTTTTATTTTAAATAAGAAACATGATAATAATTTAAAAAAACTACTTTGGTGAAAGAAGAGAACATGATGGCCATGTCATGTCATGGGAAGTAATATCTAGATTTAGATATTTTTGTGAATACTATTTAGATATTTTATAAAGTAATTACTATTCTCATTTCTCCCGTGAATCAGGTGTACAGAGCACAATGGCCAACATATAGGCACGAGTCTCCTATAAAACGAGACAAGCACTAACCAACTAAGAAAAAAAGATGGAATTGCTAAATTTCACACTTCCGTTAGTGTTTATCCTGGTCTTTAAGTCGGTTTTACAAAAGCATGGGAAGAGAACAAATAATCTCCCACCAAGTCCACCTTCTTTTCTAATTCTAGGCCATCTTCATTTGATCAACCAACCCATTACCCATGTATCGATCACTCAGCGATCTTTGCACAAAATATGGTGACGTATTACTTCTCCGATTTGGTACTCGTAAAGTCCTTGTAGTCTCTTCTCCATCTGTAGTTGAAGAGTGCTTCACGAAGAACGACATCATCTTTTCAAACCGCCCTCATTTGATTGTTGGGGAACACCTTCATTACAATTACAGGGCCATCGGATTCTCCTCCTATGGAGATCACTAGCGCAATCTTAGGCGTGTGGTGTCAATGGAGCTATTTTCTACATCCCGAGTTTTGTAAACATCGAAATCAGAACACTCATGATTTGGGTAGTCAGTTGGCTGACATTCAAAAGCAGTGCTATCTGAAGCCCCAGGACGAGCGCCTAAAAGCACTTGAGGCTGATAGCATGCATAAGTACCAGGAGGCCCTCAAGCTGAACGAATCTATAACACAACAAAAATACCGCCAAACATAGCTCAAGGAGGGAGATTGTAACATAAAGTTTTTTCATGCTGCCATTTTAGGCCACCGCAATATTAACGCCATTACTGAGTTGATAGATGACGCAAGCCAAGTGAGGAGAGGGCAAGAAGCAGTGTCGACACAGGTTAAGGAGTTTTTTGTTCAACTTATGGGTTCCAGTGTTGATTCGGGGACTGGTTTTGGGGTTCGGGATGTGTTGCAATTTACTCCCAATCAGGAAAGAACGGAAATGCTACTTGCTCCTTTTTCTGCTCAACACGTAAAGGAGGCTTTATTTCGGCTTCATAGTTCCAAAGCGCCCGGTTCGGATGGGTATTCGGCTTAGTTTTTCCAACAAACCTGGAATATAACGGGGTTAGTTGTTCACAGATGCAGTCCTTCAGTTCTTTTCTTCCTGGAAATTGTTGCAAGAGATCAATCACACTTATATTTGTCTTATTCCCAAGAAGGAGACATCGGAGAGGGTCACGGATTATCATCCGATATCGTGTTGCACAATGGTGTATAAGGTGATTGCATCACTTTTGGCGAAGCGCACGAAGGGAGTTTTGACTGAAGTTATTAGCAATGCTCAAGGGGCTTTTCTTCCTTCGCGAAACATTGGGGATAATATTCTATTGTTGCAAGAACTATTGGGTGAATATAACTCTAGAAAGAAGGTAAACAGCTATGCTTTAAAGATAGACCTTTATAAAGCATATGATACGATTGGATGGAGTTACTTGAAGGATTGCATGCAAAGGATTGGATTACCGTCACGGTTTTGCCAGTGGATATTCCAGTGTATACAAACTCCCTCTCTGAGTGTCTTGATTAATGGAATTTCTACGAAGCCTGTTAAGATTCATAGAGGGATCCGACAAGAGGACTGTCTCTCCCCTTACCTGTTCACTTTAGCGATGGAGGGTCTTTCTAGGTTACTGAATAAGATCGTCCAATGCAACAGGCTATTCCAATACCATTATCATTATAGGGAATTGCATCTGTCTCATCTTTTATACGCGGATGATGTGATATTGCTGTGTCAAGCTGACCCGCAGCTGATTCCCAGGATGTTAAACTTGATGGAAACCTTCTCTCGTTGGTCGGGCATGAAAATAAATGTCCAGAAGAGTGGCATATTTGTCTCCCCCGATGTCAACAATAGGGAGCAACTAAGTAAGACGGTGGGACTGTCTCTCCAAATCACTCCGTTCAGATACTTGGGAGTACCGATCACATCGGCCATTCCGAAATGGGTTATCAAAGAAATGGAGAGGATATTGAAAGCTTTCTTATGGACGGTAAGCATGGAAACTATAAAGGGGCTAAAGTCAAATGGAGTGAGATTGTGGTGCCTAAGAAGCAAGGGGATTTGGGTATCATTTCAATCACTCAGATGCAACGAGTTCTGCTTATGAAGCAAATTTGGCAGTTATTTATGGACAAGGAAACCATGTGGGTCAAATGAGTGCAGATTTATCGACTCAACGGATAAAGTTTTTGTCAAATCCAGATGAGGTATGATCAGTCTTGGATTTTCAAGAGTTTGTTGCAATTAAGAGAGATGATTTACCCTTTCATTAAATGGCAAATTGGGAGTGTGGAGTTAGTCAATTTCTGGTTTGATAATTGGAATGGCTTCAGCCCTCTTTGGCAGCGAAATGATTTGTTTGCATTTAGAAATCGCTTTCCTAAGGAGGCAACAGTGGCTTGGGTTGTTCGGTGGAGGGCTCAATCGCCAAGCTGCAGGTTTGGACATATCCTTGATCGATACCTTAATGGTGTGTTACTCTGCTCAGATCAGGACCAACAGATTTGGACAGACAATGTCACCTGCAACCAAATATAAAAAAAAATCCAACTTCCTGCAACTCAAATTAATGTAGTAGTGGAAAGTCGGGATCGTTCCCACGAGGAATTTAGACGTTAGTAGTTACGCAATAAAAAGGGGGGGTTTGTGATTGTGAAGTGAACAGAAATTAATTGAAAATTGAAATAAAAAAAATAACTAAAAACAAAATAATGAGAATTTAACAATCAATATAAATAAATATTGGTTTCCGGTCTCTTTCGTTATTGAACTTGCGTTGATCTTCGACACTAAAAATAATCAATTTATTAGTTCAGCATTCATCGTGGTAAATTTCTTTACCCATTCAACGCCTGCTTTGCTTTTCGTCTGGTTTAATTTATTTTGTTACTCATGCTGCCTCAAACGACGCCACGTCGCCCACTCACGCATGTCCTCCCTTCTCTTTATTTTGTCTCTGCCCTATTTAATTCACAGCTTGCGTTGATTTTTGCTCCTCACTTCTATCTCTGCGCTATCTCCAGCGTCAACCTACAGCGCCGCCAGCCTATCTCCACGCTGCCGCCTATTTTATTTCACCCTCGCGTTGATTTATGTGTCTCTCGTGTCTGTCGTTCAGTGCCGCCCTTTCTCCTGTTTTTGTTGCTAATGGGTCAATTAAAAACCCTCCTTTGTTGTGTCCGTCAGTTACATTGTCCAGCTATGAGTTATCTCCTTGTAGCGTCGATTTTTCTGCTCATGCCACCTGGGTCCCCTACGTGTTGACTTCACAGCCCACTACTGTTGAGTTCCTTGGCAATTAAATGTCTCCCACTTTAATTTGCTCTCTGATGCTCCTTAAACGCACAGCATGTGCGTGTGTGACCTGCCTCCTCTCTGCCTCACAGCTGACCGTTGATTTAGCATGATTTTCCCCATCTGTTGCTTGACTTGCGCGATTAAATTTGCTGCCTTTTGTCTTGTGTGACTTTCTTATTCTGTCCGTCTACTATAGCCCTCTCTAATGCCTCCATGCTTTGTCCATTTAATTCTAATCTGCTGTTCATTTTCGTTTAATGCTGCCGACACTTGCTTGTCCTCTCTGCTGTGCGTTGTCGTCTTTGTAGCTGCTAGCTCCTTTTAATTTGCTCATTCCTCTTGATTTAATTACTCTTGCGTGTTGCCTTCCTTAAGTTGACGCCACGTTGCTTTTGGTTGTTGCACGAGGCCATGTCTAATTAGGGTCAACATCTAGCTCAGCTCTTTTTATTTCAAAATTATCGCGGTTCTTTTTATTTGGTTCCAAAATGCACCTTGACATAAAACAAGATTAATTTTTATTAAGTATAACTTCAACCTCAAGAACAAAGAAAATTAACACACAAAAAGATAGAAAATAAAGACACTAACAGGCAATCACACTGGGGTCTTCACAACACAATCAGCTCATGGACTTGGCAGAGAGAGGCAGGAGGAGGTAAATTGGGCAGATCTGGTGTGGCATAAGGTTGTAAGTCCTAGAGCTGCATTTTTAGTGTGGTTGGCAATCAAGAACAGGCTGAGAACGAAAGATAGATGGTTTGATAGTTTTGATCCCATTTGTGTGATGTGTACCATAACTGAGGAGAGTCGAGACCACTTGTTCTTTGAATATGAGTACTCTAAAGTAGTGTGGATTCGCATTTTGCATTTGCTTGGCAGAGTTCACTCCTCCTATGTGTGGAGTGAGGTATTGGCAGATATTATTCGAGAAACTCGATCCGGAAGGTCAAATAGTCTCATAATTAGGACGGCTTTTTCAGTTAGTGCTTTACCACTTATGGAGGGAGAGAAATCGTAGGATTTATAAGCAGCAGGCAAGACATAAATATGAGTTAGCGGATAGCATAGTTAATGTGATTCGAGAGGCTCTCATTTTCACTGGAAAGCATGAAGGTATTAGCCTGGAAATGAGACGGCGATGGCATATTTAGAGTAAAGAGGATGCTTTTGGGTTGTTAATAGGCAGTGGCTTTATGGTGATTGCATCATTTTTGTTTCCTTTAATTAGGTTTGTAAATTGTAGATTTTTATGTTTGAGCAATATATTTTATTAAAATTTCAAAAAAAGTTTAATAAAATTTGGGAAAAGGAAATTCAGCTATTGCTTAAGCAACTATTCCAAGAGTCCGTAGACGTGAAAGAGATGAGAGTAAACCTCTCATCTTTGTTTGTGGAGCTTACTTTCAACATCGTGTTGCGAACGATCGTTGGTAAGCGTTATTATGGAAAGGGTGTGGCGGACGATGAAGCAAAGGAGTTCAGGGATCTTATTAGGGAGTACATGG
>JAOTAX010114794.1:0-25482 GCA_025629825.1 Erythroxylum guanchezii | reverse complement strand
TATTTTTCTCTTGAGAAGACTACTAAAAACTCTCACAAAAAATACTAACTTGAGCGTCAGAGGGGCCTTCCGGGAACAAACCCCCGGCGCGCCTTTATTTGTTTTGCAGGTATTCGATAGTCGAAATCACGCCAAGTTATGGATCAAAACCATGATATTCCGGTCCAGCAAAATCCGGCTGAACCAAGTTCCTACCTCCCCAAAAAGCCCACTGCTTTCCCCAACATGAAAGCAGTTCACACAGCCGAGTAGAACTACACAAACCCAGAAAGCTCCAAACTTTCCTCTAGCAAACACACCCAAATATCAAATTACCTCATCACGACCAGCAAGTGTAACCTTCTCCTTCTCGAACACCGAGGTCTCAAAGCCTATCGAAGTGTCGGCGGAAGGAACGGCGACCATATTAATTGTTAGGGGGATCTGCTTTTGGACGTCGAGAAATTTCGCCTCGAGACGGGATTGAGAGGCTTCAAAGTTGGCGATGTTAAGGAGATAAATCCGACAGCGGCAACCTTGGGTTTCAAGGGAGACGATGAGGTTGGCGTTGATAACGATGGAGTCGGAATTGAGGCTGCGGCCGCCATCACAGTGCGAGATAGAGAAGTGAAGAGCTGATATGTGGCGAAAGGGTAAATGTGAGGCACTAAATTGTTGCGTGGATTTTCTGCTGGAGCTGTTGTGGATGCCGCAGGTGAGTGGCGTGTGTGGGTGAAAGGAGGGTTGTGACAATAGAGAAGAAATAGAACTGATATGTAAATGTACCGTCTTCTTGTATTTCGATGAATAGTTTTACACTGAATTTATACAAATTTTGTGTTATTTAAGTCGTTGAGATAATATCATAAAAGATATAAATAAATTCAAATAAGATCCAAAAGATAAAATAAAATATTAGATATTGCAAATCCTGGTGAGATTGTAGAAGATCTGCGCATATTTATCAGGTTGTTTGAGTGTTTCTGCGTGAGTGAAGCTAATGGTTGAAGGAGATGGCTGTTGGGTTTATGAATAAATGCAGAATTGGAAGTGAGGCTGAAGATTTTGAGTTGATTGGTGTAGATTGGAGACTCTGCGTTTACTAACGAACGCTGGTGGAGGCGACCAGATTTTCGTTTTATTAACCTGCAAAGCAAACGCAGGTGTCAGGTCCTCTTTATAATTAATAGAGAAATAATAAAGGAAAAAATCTAGATATTTACGGTTTTTTTAACGAGATATTAGAGTATCAATCTAGGATGCTAAATCGCATAAAATAAAATATTGTCTTATGAGATCTAGTAGTATAAATTTTTATAGTCTTCAAAACACTATAAGTCTCGCCTTGTACAATTTAGTAATTTGAAATATTTAAGAATAATAAATTCTTTAAGGCGAGATGGTTTCTTATAAGATTTAGTAATCTGAAATTTAAAGAAATTATTTTTAGTCAATAAATTTATGTTTTAAAAACAACGAAAATTACACGAAAGAAAGAGCTAAAACAAAATAAATAAAATTATTATATTTTAAGTTATTTATCAAAAAATACGATTATTTACAAGCCAATTTTTCTCAAACTTCTTCATATCAAAAAATACGATTACGATTTGGACATGGGCTTGGGTATTATTGTATTGGCCCATTGGCCCATGTTCCAGATGTTTCTTGCGCGTCTATCTCCTGTCTCCTCCTGTTGCGCGTAGATGATGTGGTGGCTTATTTTCGTCTGTCATCTATTAGTAGGAACGCCAACCATATTAATGGTGAGGGGGGATCTGCCTTTAGACTTCAAGAAATTTCTCCTCAAGATGAGATTGAGAGGCTAAAAAGTTGGCGATGTTAAGGAGATAAATCCGATAGCAACAACCCTTGGAGCAAAGGTTGAATCTCCAACCCAAAGGGCCCCCCACACCCCGGCCCGACGAAGCAACTGGGAGTATGTAAATCAAGTACTCAGCGGCCCACTAAGGGAGAGGTGAGCAACCCATAGGCCTACAAGGAGCCCACCCTCAAAGCCCACAAGGGGCTCAAGAATATTGCTCCCACACTGCAAACCGTGGTATTCGAACCTTGCACCTTGGAGCAAATTTGCCCCTCCGGAACCAACTGAGCTACGTCCTGCAGGCCGATAGCGACAACCCTGGGTTTCAAGGAAGACAATGAGGTTGGTATTGATAAGAATATATTCGAAATTGAGGTTGCGGTTTCCATCACAGTGCGAGATAGAGAAGTGAAGAGCAAATATGTGGCGAGAGGAAAATGTGAGGCACTAATGTGTAATGAATGATTTAAGGTTCGTAGTTTGCTACATTTTTTTAAAACGTATACATTTTTTACTTTTATATTTTTATTTACATTTATTTATAATTTATAATTTATAATAATAATATTATTATTTTGAAATATATGAATTTTTATATTTTATATTCTTACATTTTTTTAAAAGATTGCTACACGTGCTCCGTATACATTTTTTATTTTTATAATTTTATTTACATTTATTTATAATTTATAATATTATTATTATTTTGAAATATATGAATTTATCGAAAATGTATGTTATGCAACAATGTTTGTTTTCCAGTTACAAGATATGAAATGTAATTGAATTACATGGTATAAATTAAATTATTTATAGAATATTTAATAAAATTGCATATAAAAAAACATGACTTTTTGAGTAGTTATTCTTATTAATATAATATCTTCTAAAAAACCAAATCTTACAAATCATAATTTGGCAACTTCTACTCTTAAATGTGGTATATAAGTAAAAAAAAAAAAGGTTTCACAAAATTTTCTAAAACAGGCATAACAAATATAAGAAATAAAGATCATTTAAATCTATAAAAGGTAAATTTTAAAAGAAATCCTAAAATAAAAAAAATATTGGAAAAATCTACATTTGATTAATTGCTTTTCTAAATGATAGGAAATTGTAACAAGTCAAGGATGTATGATATGAAAGATAATCATTCTTATAAAGCAGAAAAGGAAACAAAATTTAATGAGAAAATTTTCGTATCTATAGGTACCTTTTTAGGTTAATTTCCTTTAAAACAATATGAAATCAAAGTTGTATAAATAATGGTTTGTTGAGCATATCATATGCAATTTTAACATATCAACAAGAAAAGAAGAGGCATAAAGGAGGAAAATGGCTAGATGTGAGATGAAGACAACTACCACAATAGTTATTCTGGTGATGGTGAATATACTTTTGTTTACAAGTTCTAAAGTGAAGGCTGATTGTAGAGAAGATTGTAGGATCGGATGCACTGTTTTCGGAGAGTTTCTTGCAACATGTTATGCAAATTGCCTCAAAACTTGTCCACCCTTCACATCTCTCCACCATGTTACTCGTGGTTATGTTGATACCAAGAGTAATGACAAGATCCATTAGTCTATATGTATTTGAATAAAGGAATCATAATATTCAAGTTTAAGTTAATAAATTATGTTATTTTATAAAGTTATAAAAGCTACTTAATACGTGTAAGGAAAGTTGCAACATATTTCTATAGTTTAAGAAACGAAAAATCTTGTATTTTTGTTTGTATTTTCAGCATCTCTAAAATAATAAACAAATTAAAAAAGAACCACGATAGTTAAATCATAAACCTGGGACCAGGTTTATTGAATCGTATTAAATTGATTTACTAAAAGATAATTTCATATTCATTTTTATCCATCATTTCTTTATTGGTTATCTTTCCTTTATACCATGTATGCATAATTGACCAATAAGAATAATATAAGTTATAATACTCTAACTTATATTATGTGATTATCTTAAAATACCCTTTTAGTTAGGTTCTAGTTTCAGAAAATTAAGTTAATATTTGTTATCTTAGAATATTGCTAGAATATCGTAAATTATTCAATCGAATAGATCATTTTGGAAAAAAGGGTTATTTTTATTAGAGGTTAAAAAACAAGTAAGGTCATTACAATTATATCAAGATGTACTCAAAAAGGTCCACCTCAAACAGTTTCTTTCTTTTGCTTGCCCAACATGAATAAGCAAATAAAAGCAATTCACACAGCCGAGTAAAACTACGTAAACCCAGAAAGCTCCAAACTTTCCTCTAGCAAACACACCCAAATATCAAATTACCTCATCGTGACCAACAAGTGTAACCTTCTCTTTCTCGAACACTGAGGTCTCAAAACCTACCTAAGTGTCAGCGGAAGGAACAACAACCATATTAATGGTGAGGGGGGGATCTGCCTTTGGACTTCAATAAATTTCACCTCAAGGCGAGATTGAGAGGCTTCAAAGTTGGAGACGTTAAGGAGATAAATCTGACAGCGGCCACCCTGGGTTTCAAGGAAGACTATAAGGTTGGCGTTGATAAGGATGGAGTCGAAATTGAGGTTGCGACTGCCATCACAGTTCGAGATAGAGAAGTGAAGAGCAGATATGGGGCGAAAGGGTAAATTTGAGGTGCTAATGTGTAATGAATGATTTAAGGTTCGTAGGTTGCTACATTTTTATAAAGTGTATACATTTTTATTTTTATTTTTATTTTTATTTATTTTTATTTTATAATTTATAATAATAATACTATTATTTTGAAATATATGAATTTATCGAAAATATATGAATTTTTATATTTTATGTTTTTACATTTTTTTTAAAAAATTTCCTACACGTGCTCCGTATACATTTTTTATTTTTATAATTTTATTTACATTTATTAATAATTTACAATATTATTATTATTTTTAAATATATGAATTTATCAAAAATAATCTCTCCTTTAAATAAGGGTAACATTACATATTATTAGACATCTTTGACCCTACGTTTTATTAGGACTCTCACTGAAACATTGTCACATAAATTTTATTCATAATTATTATTTTCTAAAATTTGATATTTTAATTAATAATTTAAAAAATATCAACAAAAATTTTATTTTTAATATTTTAATTTAAGTTCTCTTTTTATCAAATATAATTCAATATTAACCTTCATTAATAACTTCCATTTTGGGAAAAAAAAAGCGTTATTTTTATTCAGAGGTTAAAAAAACAAGTAAGGTCATTACAATTATATCAAGATGTACTCAAAAAGGTCCACCTTTTTTTTTACAGAAGGTGGTAACAATTTACTCCTAACCTTTGCATATCTTTAGACTTTTAAAAGTATATTGGTCACAAAAATTATCATCCAAGTATGAAAATGGAAAGGGTAAAACTTATTGAACCTATCATATGTGAGTGAGAGATGTTAGGATAATCATGGGACACTCTAAGTCCTACTAAAATATATTTTAAATTCAAGTATATCATATTATAAGTTATTTTTTATTGTTAGTTTTTTCATAATTAAGGAACTACTAACCCCTTCTAACATTCCTCTAGCTATTAGATTTTCCTTGTCTAGTTGATAGTTTTGAGACAAATATTTATTGTATTGCTTCTTGCTCCTGAAGATTCTATTATTTCCTTCCCTTTAAATTGAATAAATGGAACAACTAAAAAATAAACTAACAACAAAGAGATCATGATTTCTTAAGCCTTAAATGTTGCAAGCCCTTTTTACTATGTCATCCCATTGATTATAACTGCATTGTAGCATGTGGAGATTTTGCACATGGTGTCAAATTATGGATGTGTAGTTGCAATTAAAAAAATATGGTTGAGGGACTCGTTGTCCTTGTGGTAAAGCAAGATTACAAGATTCATGTTCACATATGAGATGATTTTGTATTTAGTTCTTAGCCTCCTTTTTATGACAAACCACGGTATGAAAGAATTTTTTAGAATATTAAATTTATCCATATCAATTGTCTCTAGGGAATGTGTTAAGGGGGCTTGAAGATTTCAAGGCAAGTGTTATTGGTGAAGTATTTTAAGTTATGCTTGGTCCATTAATATATGTCCTCCAGTTCTTATTCTAGCATTCTTTAGGTTTTTATTTCTCAAGCTATAAGCTTTTTGCAAGGTGCAATGGAACAAATTCATGCTAATTACCATACAAAAACCATGTTATCTTACACTGAGTTAAAAGACTCAAACTCATCAAGAATAACATCTTATGTACTTAGTTGAGTGTGAAATCACATAGATTCGAACACACCTTAAGTAAAGGTGTTAAAGTATACTTATCAATATCGAACACACCTTAAGTAAAGGTGTTAAAGTATACTTATCAATATAAACACCTTGATCCTTTATGGAGATAAACAAATAGTGCAAAGAGACTAACCTTTAATCATAGCAATGAAAAGATAAATATTTGACACTTTAAGCTTAGCAGAAAACATAAATTGTATAAGATGATGACCTTGTTTGGTGATTGTGTGAAGACAGTGGCTGACTTTGTATAGTGGCTAGGGATTTATGTGAAGATGATAACTTTGATTAACTATAAATTAGTCTAATCCAAAGTTAGAATAAGAGTTGTTTGATGATGGAGTTAAGTTGGACTTAAACAATTTTATTGAGTCACATTTCCTATAAATTATTTAAATAGTCTACATATTAAATCTACATATTAAATCTTGTCACTGAAGTTAAAAGAAATCACTAACAAAGGCTATTGGATGCTAATATCATGCTATGTTTAATACAAAATGAGAGTTCATCTACTAAAGTACTAAGAAATATAATTTCAAGTAGTTTAATAATTTCCTTTGTTGATTAAAATACAATTTTCTTATTATTTTCTATTATTGATATGGAGCTAGTTTACCTTTCTTATTAAAATTGTTCATTTTTTAAAGCATCTTAAAAAGTAAAATTGATATAAAACCTCCTTCAAAAACTGATATAAAACCTCTTTCAACTTTAAATATATTAACAAATTGAAGACTTCGTGAAATTTTGACATAATAATAAGATTAGTTTGAAAATATATATTGGTAATACATTTGGCCAAAACTTTTATCAAATAGATATTGATTTTGTTATATTTGTTAGAATCTTGATTTTGTTATCGATTATATGTTTAAATCACAATGATAATCAATTAGGATATAAAAAACCAAGCATAAAATTATTGTAGATGCATAATTAAATGGTTATAGCGCTAAATGAAAGGCATTAACCTAACAACCAACATGTTCATAATTTAAAAAATTAAAGAGTCATTAAAACTTAATCACTAAAATAAGTTTATTATAAATTCCCTTTCATTAATTCACAATAAAATAATCATTAGATAAAACTAAAATGATACAAAGGATATTAAAAATGGCTCCTATGTGAAGAAAACATGCACAAATCAAGACATAATCCAAAATTTTAAATGTTTTCTTTTCACAAGCTCATAAAGATGGGACACTTCTTGCCTACTTTTTTTTAATTTTTTTTAATTTTTTTCACTTTTTAAATATATTTTACCAAAGTCCTCCTCTTCTTTCATTATCGTTGTTACCCTCCTCCACTAGCATTGTCACTTCTTTCATGTCTTCCACTTCTCTCTTTATTTTTAGAATCCTTTATACAACTCTTCTTTGTTTGAGCTCTCTTTTTTTTTGTACCATTGGCACTTCTTCTTCTTCTTCTCCTCCTCCTCCTCCTCCTTCTTCTTCTTCTCCGTAACTACTTTGTTCTATAGTCCCTCATACTCTTGTGGGTCCTACATCTACTTTAGTAAGGCTTTAGTTGCTTGATTCCTTTTAACCCTTGGTCCTCAATTTCATCTTGGTTTTGATAGGGTTTGGTTTATTTTCCTTGTTCCAATTTTCCCTTTAAAACCTTCTTCATCTCATACCTAAAAGATTTCTTAACCTAAGGTGGTAGGAGATGAAAGTCCCTCACAAACCCTTTAGTTCATTATTTCATCATTTTGTAATGTAGAATTGATTGTCTCTCGACCTATAAGAGTGCTGAAATCAAACAATTCAAACGGTTTACTTTATTGGTTAGATTCTTTATTGATAAAGTTCATATCTTTCCCTTAGTTCAAAATTGGGCATCTGCTTATTAGGATCTCTATGATTTTGAGCTTAATGAAACTAATATAAATTATTAAGAGAGAAACCTCCGTGCCTCTAAAAATAGAGAAATGGGATTAAACTTGATGTGATCAATAAAAAAGTAGTTCTATTTTAGGTGAATTTTTATAGCATTTATCTTGAGTACTAAAGGGCTAAGTTATCTTATTAGTTCCATTAGTAAATTGATTTGTATGTGTGAAATGACAACTTTATCTAAAAACTTGTTTAAGTTAATTATATTACAGTTCAATTGGATAAGGAACTTTTGAAAAAAGATCAAAATTCAAAAGCTTGATTAGGATGATAAGTTGATCTATTCAAATGTTTCAGTGTGAATACTAATGGAAGCCTAATATTAAGCAAGAAACTAAAGAATAGAAAGCCATTTACATAAAGTTTTCCATAGGTGAATATGAGGAACTAATACAAATTTTCAAATTTTAACAATCATCTTCCTCTTCTAGTTTTAAGAATGATAATGTTCCTATTTAAAACCATAAAGTAGCCTCTCCTTCTTTATCCTATGGATGCTCCAACCATTTTACATAGTGAGCCTCCTTCAGGAGAAGATATCCTAAAGTTCTCGGTTTCTTCTTACCAAGATGATGATGGATTAAATCATTACTTAAAATCTTCCTCACCTCCTCTAGAGGCCTGTAACTTCAAATAATTATAAGCCTTTCCTTGTTAATTTATGTAAGGTGTTAAAAGAATTAAATTCTCCTAACCTTAGTAAAAGTAAGAAGAAAACTAGTAAAAAAACTAAAGAAAATATTAGCTCCAATAATTCCTAACTCTCTTTTTGATATCAATTATTACTTAGAATATGAGAGGCTTAAATTAATCCTCTAAATAATAAGTTCTTTTATATTTTTGAAATCTAAAAATATATATTAATGGGGTTTTCTAAAACTAAAATTAAAGCTCATAAGTTAAAATGTTACCACACTTTTGTTTGTTGCAACCGACCTTTTATCAAAAATATTCAACATTTTATAACTATCAAATGAAAGTGACATATAATCCTTCTAGAGTTCTTTTCTTTGTTTGTGAAAATTTTGACCAATTCATTCATCCGGAGCTTACTATTTTGGCATATATGTCTTCAATTATGGTTACTTATGTGTATGCATCCAACAATTCCTCCCTTCAAAAGCTACTCAAATCTCACCATAATTACTTTTATTATTGACTCCCCTTAGCAAATACTTAAAGATTTCGACACTTCTTTCTTAATTCAAGAATTAGAGGGGCCTAAGTGAGGATAAAATAAGGAAACTTGGATTTTACTAATTGTATAACTTTCTCTAGTTAATTGATTTGAGCTTTGAAGGGAATTTCTTCACCTAAAACAATAAGAAAATTCACATATTTTTCTTTAGATTTTTTTTTGATAAGGCATTGGTTAATGTCTCTTACCTAAATGATCTTTTTAAATCATGGACAAATATTAAGGTGATTTTATGTCATTTTAAGAAAATTAAGGAATTTCAATGCAATAATTATTTAGTCAATTGCTCAAGGTTTAAAGATGTTTTGAAAGGTATTTCTAATCCTATCCAAAGTTGACCCCATTACATATGTGATGAAACTTAAAGACATAAAAAGAAATCTCAAGCTTTTGAATTCCAAATTAATTTGAAATACAGAACAAGTTCAAATGCTTCTTCAAATTAATTTGTTAGATTGTTTACTAATAAAAGTTGAAAAACATAAGACTCTAGGAATACATTGAACCCTTAATAATCTATCACTCCTTTATTAGATAATTTTTTTAGTTAATTAGATTAAATAAGGAGACAAGTCAGACAACAACTCTAAATACTTCCATAACTCCATTCAATAAAGAAGGAACATCAATAAGATAATCTCTTTAATTGATGAACATAGAAGAATCACCTATAATCGAGATGATACAAAGTAGCTAGCATTTGATCATTTCATAAGTATTATTAGTTATATAAGAACTATTTAATTGTTAATTGAATATCAAAATGACATTATTCCTAGATAGATTAATATAAAGCAAAAGGATTTTTTATGAAAACCTTTTACTATAAGGGATGTAGTTATATTTAGTCTTAATCCAAACAAAGATTGAAGTGCTTATTCTCCTCATTTCCAAAAATTTTGTTCACTGCATTGGATTTAAATACTACCATAAATGTGGAACTTTAAGATTTTAACCTGTCATTTATGAGAAATCAACAACTAATTGTCTCTATATTAAATGGATTGTATTTCTATTGGAGTGACAATATTCTTCATCCCATAACAATTCATATTTTGAATTAGATATTAAACAAAGATCGTCAATAAAAAGATATTTTATCTTTTATCTTTTTACCCATTTCAAATGGTTTCCTCAATATAATTTCACAATCTTTTTTTGTGTGTACTTACACCTTTTCAATATAGAAATTTCTATTAAGAAAATGCAACTTAACCTAAAATGAAAGAACTTGGCCTTTTATAATCCAGTGAAATATAAATATATCTTCCCATAGTATTAACAATTCGTTAATGTTCAAGCTAGTCCTTTATTGTTATATTTATGTTATCTGACAAGGAAAAAATAATATAAATTTCAATCATCAGCTGAAACTTCCATTAACATGTTTATTATATTCACCAATGAATTAAGGAGATTATTATTGCAAAAGGAATATGTTTGCCTTTGAGTCCAAACAATTTGCATTTGACTCCGACAATGAGAATGAATTGAAATATTTAATTACTAAGTTTTGTATGATTGGTCTAAAAATCGGTTAATCGATTTATTGTTCATAACAAATCTTAAATTGAAGGAAAATTTGACTAAATTTACTCTTCGTCAATTAAGTATTATATCAATATTAACATGACATAATTTGATATTTTTAAATAGAAAATAAGTCTCACTGTCATATGATTAGCTTTTTTAAATTAAATAGAAAGTAACAATATTGTCACATGACAATGGTTAAGGTCTGCTGTTATATATTTCAGATAGTGGATCTCATTTGTCACATAGCTATGGAATCTACTATTATATATTATAAATAATAAGTCTCAATTGTTATGCAGTAGTGTTACTTTTATTAAAAATAAAAATAATATCATGTTAGCATTGACAAAACACTTAACTGATCGAAAGTTAATTCCATTAAATTTTCCATCTACTTAATTTCTATTTTAAATGTTTTTAAAACATTAATTTTCAATTTGAATGTTTTGAAACATTATGGTCTATTATAGATTTTGACGTAAACATTGAGATTCAAAATATCCTTCTAGCCCAAACAAGTCTATGAAAACTTCTATACGTTACAAAAGAAATGGTTGACAATACAATGGGGATGGATACTGCTGAACCCCGCTTTCGGAGCCCAACATTCGAAGTCATAAAATGTGAGCATATTACCCTGTAGGTTCATTTCAATGAAATCCCATTAATCATCATCTATTCATCTTAGCCATCATCTTACAAGAGTGGCGTGCCCCCAAAAATAACCTCATTTCTCCTATTTCCGAACAGACTTTGGGAAATTTCAATCCAGAATTTCAATTTGATTTCTTCATAATATTTGTAGCTCCATGTCTCTAGTTTATTTAGAAATAAGAATAATCTCATTTGTAGCTCTACAGACCAAGATATGATTAAAATACCAAAGTATGTTCAATAAAATCCCCAATTCGTACTCTTCCAATCGATACCCTTACTTTGATTCAATTAGTCTTTTTAAAATCAACACCAAAAGCTATAAATTTCTATGGAGAGATAGAGAAATATATTAGAAATCTGTTGGTTCAAAAATTAGGTCATTTAGAGGTCGGATGACAAAGTTATGGCCAAAAGAGTCGAGTATATTTAGAGTTGGAAAACCCTTCCGGTGCACTCGCAAAGAGCAAAGTTGTGATTGCAAGGATGGTGGTGCGCTCGCAAGGAAGGCAGGCGCGATTGCAAGGAAGGCAGGTGTGATTACAAGGATGGTGCGATCGCAAGCAGATCGAGGTGTGATCACAAGCAGATCGAGGTGTGATCACAACCGAAGTTGTCACGTCTATATACATATATATCCTATGCCACATTACTAATTCAAATGATCATAACTTTCAACTCCGATGTCCACAAATCACATACTATATACCGTTGGAAAGCTAAGAAGATAAGCTACAACTTTTATGAAGACACTAAAAAGACATTTTCCTCTAAGAGGGTCAAATTTTCCAATTAACGTAGCTGTCTTATACGTCCACCCTATGCAGCATCACTTACTTCTAATGCTCATGTCTCTCAACTTCGATGTCCAAAAATTTCATACTATATATAGCATTGGAAAGTTAAAACGATAAGCTACAAATTTCTAGCAGACAACTTTGTCTAATTCAACCTAGCTTAATCCAGATTTTCCCCCAAAGTCAGAACACACATTTTTCCCCTATGAAAAACTTGAGAATGTAATGCACAAACTTGGAAGGTCATAAGCCCAAAACACAATCATATTTCATTAATGAATCCAAACGAGTTCAACAAGCTTTCGTTACAATTTAACATTCACATCACTAACTTAAAACAAAATACAAAAGGATGCTCAATGTCGATATGCCTATAAAGCTATCCAAAATGTTCACTAACTTAGTACAAAAGATCTCTAGATATCTTGAAGTTTCTGATGCCTTGCAAGGTTCAACACTCGTCT
Organism: Erythroxylum guanchezii; assembly: GCA_025629825.1. Taxonomy (NCBI): domain Eukaryota; kingdom Viridiplantae; phylum Streptophyta; class Magnoliopsida; order Malpighiales; family Erythroxylaceae; genus Erythroxylum; species Erythroxylum guanchezii. The sequence goes on along the minus strand of JAOTAX010114794.1, from coordinate 12,866 downwards.
TATTTTGCACCTGAGGAGTGCAAAAATATGGGATGAGCTATAAAGCTCAGTAGCTAATATATTTATAGCTATCGGTAATTAGTCACAAATTCAGGCATATGTATGTATGTATATATATATATATATATATATATATATATACATACATACATATGCCTGAATTTGTGACTAATTACCGATAGCTATAAATATATTAGCTACTGAGCTTTATAGCTCATCCCATATTTTTGCACTCCTCAGGTGCAAAATAAGACGAGTGTTGAACCTTGCAAGGCATCAGAAACTTCAAGATATCTAGAGATCTTTTGTACTAAGTTAGTGAACATTTTGGATAGCTTTATAGGCATATCGACATTGAGCATCCTTTTGTATTTTGTTTTAAGTTAGTGATGTGAATGTTAAATTGTAACGAAAGCTTGTTGAACTCGTTTGGATTCATTAATGAAATATGATTGTGTTTTGGGCTTATGACCTTCCAAGTTTGTGCATTACATTCTCAAGTTTTTCATAGGGGAAAAATGTGTGTTCTGACTTTGGGGGAAAATCTGGATTAAGCTAGGTTGAATTAGACAAAGTTGTCTGCTAGAAATTTGTAGCTTATCGTTTTAACTTTCCAATGCTATATATAGTATGAAATTTTTGGACATCGAAGTTGAGAGACATGAGCATTAGAAGTAAGTGATGCTGCATAGGGTGGACGTATAAGACAGCTACGTTAATTGGAAAATTTGACCCTCTTAGAGGAAAATGTCTTTTTAGTGTCTTCATAAAAGTTGTAGCTTATCTTCTTAGCTTTCCAACGGTATATAGTATGTGATTTGTGGACATCGGAGTTGAAAGTTATGATCATTTGAATTAGTAATGTGGCATAGGATATATATGTATATAGACGTGACAACTTCGGTTGTGATCACACCTCGATCTGCTTGTGATCACACCTCGATCTGCTTGCGATCGCACCATCCTTGTAATCACACCTGCCTTCCTTGCAATCGCGCCTGCCTTCCTTGCGAGCGCACCACCATCCTTGCAATCACAACTTTGCTCTTTGCGAGTGCACCGGAAGGGTTTTCCAACTCTAAATATACTCGACTCTTTTGGCCATAACTTTGTCATCCGACCTCTAAATGACCTAATTTTTGAACCAACAGATTTCTAATATATTTCTCTATCTCTCCATAGAAATTTATAGCTTTTGGTGTTGATTTTAAAAAGACTAATTGAATCAAAGTAAGGGTATCGATTGGAAGAGTACGAATTGGGGATTTTATTGAACATACTTTGGTATTTTAATCATATCTTGGTCTGTAGAGCTACAAATGAGATTATTCTTATTTCTAAATAAACTAGAGACATGGAGCTACAAATATTATGAAGAAATCAAATTGAAATTCTGGATTGAAATTTCCCAAAGTCTGTTCGGAAATAGGAGAAATGAGGTTATTTTTGGGGGCACGCCACTCTTGTAAGATGATGGCTAAGATGAATAGATGATGATTAATGGGATTTCATTGAAATGAACCTACAGGGTAATATGCTCACATTTTATGACTTCGAATGTTGGGCTCCGAAAGCGGGGTTCAGCAGTATCCATCCCCATTGTATTGTCAACCATTTCTTTTGTAACGTATAGAAGTTTTCATAGACTTGTTTGGGCTAGAAGGATATTTTGAATCTCAATGTTTACGTCAAAATCTATAATAGACCATAATGTTTCAAAACATTCAAATTGAAAATTAATGTTTTAAAAACATTTAAAATAGAAATTAAGTAGATGGAAAATTTAATGGAATTAACTTTCGATCAGTTAAGTGTTTTGTCAATGCTAACATGATATTATTTTTATTTTTAATAAAAGTAACACTACTGCATAACAATTGAGACTTATTATTTATAATATATAATAGTAGATTCCATAGCTATGTGACAAATGAGATCCACTATCTGAAATATATAACAGCAGACCTTAACCATTGTCATGTGACAATATTGTTACTTTCTATTTAATTTAAAAAAGCTAATCATATGACAGTGAGACTTATTTTCTATTTAAAAATATCAAATTATGTCATGTTAATATTGATATAATACTTAATTGACGAAGAGTAAATTTAGTCAAATTTTCCTTCAATTTAAGATTTGTTATGAACAATAAATCGATTAACCGATTTTTAGACCAATCATACAAAACTTAGTAATTAAATATTTCAATTCATTCTCATTGTCGGAGTCAAATGCAAATTGTTTGGACTCAAAGGCAAACATATTCCTTTTGCAATAATAATCTCCTTAATTCATTGGTGAATATAATAAACATGTTAATGGAAGTTTCAGCTGATGATTGAAATTTATATTATTTTTTCCTTGTCAGATAACATAAATATAACAATAAAGGACTAGCTTGAACATTAACGAATTGTTAATACTATGGGAAGATATATTTATATTTCACTGGATTATAAAAGGCCAAGTTCTTTCATTTTAGGTTAAGTTGCATTTTCTTAATAGAAATTTCTATATTGAAAAGGTGTAAGTACACACAAAAAAAGATTGTGAAATTATATTGAGGAAACCATTTGAAATGGGTAAAAAGATAAAAGATAAAATATCTTTTTATTGACGATCTTTGTTTAATATCTAATTCAAAATATGAATTGTTATGGGATGAAGAATATTGTCACTCCAATAGAAATACAATCCATTTAATATAGAGACAATTAGTTGTTGATTTCTCATAAATGACAGGTTAAAATCTTAAAGTTCCACATTTATGGTAGTATTTAAATCCAATGCAGTGAACAAAATTTTTGGAAATGAGGAGAATAAGCACTTCAATCTTTGTTTGGATTAAGACTAAATATAACTACATCCCTTATAGTAAAAGGTTTTCATAAAAAATCCTTTTGCTTTATATTAATCTATCTAGGAATAATGTCATTTTGATATTCAATTAACAATTAAATAGTTCTTATATAACTAATAATACTTATGAAATGATCAAATGCTAGCTACTTTGTATCATCTCGATTATAGGTGATTCTTCTATGTTCATCAATTAAAGAGATTATCTTATTGATGTTCCTTCTTTATTGAATGGAGTTATGGAAGTATTTAGAGTTGTTGTCTGACTTGTCTCCTTATTTAATCTAATTAACTAAAAAAATTATCTAATAAAGGAGTGATAGATTATTAAGGGTTCAATGTATTCCTAGAGTCTTATGTTTTTCAACTTTTATTAGTAAACAATCTAACAAATTAATTTGAAGAAGCATTTGAACTTGTTCTGTATTTCAAATTAATTTGGAATTCAAAAGCTTGAGATTTCTTTTTATGTCTTTAAGTTTCATCACATATGTAATGGGGTCAACTTTGGATAGGATTAGAAATACCTTTCAAAACATCTTTAAACCTTGAGCAATTGACTAAATAATTATTGCATTGAAATTCCTTAATTTTCTTAAAATGACATAAAATCACCTTAATATTTGTCCATGATTTAAAAAGATCATTTAGGTAAGAGACATTAACCAATGCCTTATCAAAAAAAAATCTAAAGAAAAATATGTGAATTTTCTTATTGTTTTAGGTGAAGAAATTCCCTTCAAAGCTCAAATCAATTAACTAGAGAAAGTTATACAATTAGTAAAATCCAAGTTTCCTTATTTTATCCTCACTTAGGCCCCTCTAATTCTTGAATTAAGAAAGAAGTGTCGAAATCTTTAAGTATTTGCTAAGGGGAGTCAATAATAAAAGTAATTATGGTGAGATTTGAGTAGCTTTTGAAGGGAGGAATTGTTGGATGCATACACATAAGTAACCATAATTGAAGACATATATGCCAAAATAGTAAGCTCCGGATGAATGAATTGGTCAAAATTTTCACAAACAAAGAAAAGAACTCTAGAAGGATTATATGTCACTTTCATTTGATAGTTATAAAATGTTGAATATTTTTGATAAAAGGTCGGTTGCAACAAACAAAAGTGTGGTAACATTTTAACTTATGAGCTTTAATTTTAGTTTTAGAAAACCCCATTAATATATATTTTTAGATTTCAAAAATATAAAAGAACTTATTATTTAGAGGATTAATTTAAGCCTCTCATATTCTAAGTAATAATTGATATCAAAAAGAGAGTTAGGAATTATTGGAGCTAATATTTTCTTTAGTTTTTTTACTAGTTTTCTTCTTACTTTTACTAAGGTTAGGAGAATTTAATTCTTTTAACACCTTACATAAATTAACAAGGAAAGGCTTATAATTATTTGAAGTTACAGGCCTCTAGAGGAGGTGAGGAAGATTTTAAGTAATGATTTAATCCATCATCATCTTGGTAAGAAGAAACCGAGAACTTTAGGATATCTTCTCCTGAAGGAGGCTCACTATGTAAAATGGTTGGAGCATCCATAGGATAAAGAAGGAGAGGCTACTTTATGGTTTTAAATAGGAACATTATCATTCTTAAAACTAGAAGAGGAAGATGATTGTTAAAATTTGAAAATTTGTATTAGTTCCTCATATTCACCTATGGAAAACTTTATGTAAATGGCTTTCTATTCTTTAGTTTCTTGCTTAATATTAGGCTTCCATTAGTATTCACACTGAAACATTTGAATAGATCAACTTATCATCCTAATCAAGCTTTTGAATTTTGATCTTTTTTCAAAAGTTCCTTATCCAATTGAACTGTAATATAATTAACTTAAACAAGTTTTTAGATAAAGTTGTCATTTCACACATACAAATCAATTTACTAATGGAACTAATAAGATAACTTAGCCCTTTAGTACTCAAGATAAATGCTATAAAAATTCACCTAAAATAGAACTACTTTTTTATTGATCACATCAAGTTTAATCCCATTTCTCTATTTTTAGAGGCACGGAGGTTTCTCTCTTAATAATTTATATTAGTTTCATTAAGCTCAAAATCATAGAGATCCTAATAAGCAGATGCCCAATTTTGAACTAAGGGAAAGATATGAACTTTATCAATAAAGAATCTAACCAATAAAGTAAACCGTTTGAATTGTTTGATTTCAGCACTCTTATAGGTCGAGAGACAATCAATTCTACATTACAAAATGATGAAATAATGAACTAAAGGGTTTGTGAGGGACTTTCATCTCCTACCACCTTAGGTTAAGAAATCTTTTAGGTATGAGATGAAGAAGGTTTTAAAGGGAAAATTGGAACAAGGAAAATAAACCAAACCCTATCAAAACCAAGATGAAATTGAGGACCAAGGGTTAAAAGGAATCAAGCAACTAAAGCCTTACTAAAGTAGATGTAGGACCCACAAGAGTATGAGGGACTATAGAACAAAGTAGTTACGGAGAAGAAGAAGAAGGAGGAGGAGGAGGAGGAGAAGAAGAAGAAGAAGTGCCAATGGTACAAAAAAAAAGAGAGCTCAAACAAAGAAGAGTTGTATAAAGGATTCTAAAAATAAAGAGAGAAGTGGAAGACATGAAAGAAGTGACAATGCTAGTGGAGGAGGGTAACAACGATAATGAAAGAAGAGGAGGACTTTGGTAAAATATATTTAAAAAGTGAAAAAAATTAAAAAAAATTAAAAAAAAGTAGGCAAGAAGTGTCCCATCTTTATGAGCTTGTGAAAAGAAAACATTTAAAATTTTGGATTATGTCTTGATTTGTGCATGTTTTCTTCACATAGGAGCCATTTTTAATATCCTTTGTATCATTTTAGTTTTATCTAATGATTATTTTATTGTGAATTAATGAAAGGGAATTTATAATAAACTTATTTTAGTGATTAAGTTTTAATGACTCTTTAATTTTTTAAATTATGAACATGTTGGTTGTTAGGTTAATGCCTTTCATTTAGCGCTATAACCATTTAATTATGCATCTACAATAATTTTATGCTTGGTTTTTTATATCCTAATTGATTATCATTGTGATTTAAACATATAATCGATAACAAAATCAAGATTCTAACAAATATAACAAAATCAATATCTATTTGATAAAAGTTTTGGCCAAATGTATTACCAATATATATTTTCAAACTAATCTTATTATTATGTCAAAATTTCACGAAGTCTTCAATTTGTTAATATATTTAAAGTTGAAAGAGGTTTTATATCAGTTTTTGAAGGAGGTTTTATATCAATTTTACTTTTTAAGATGCTTTAAAAAATGAACAATTTTAATAAGAAAGGTAAACTAGCTCCATATCAATAATAGAAAATAATAAGAAAATTGTATTTTAATCAACAAAGGAAATTATTAAACTACTTGAAATTATATTTCTTAGTACTTTAGTAGATGAACTCTCATTTTGTATTAAACATAGCATGATATTAGCATCCAATAGCCTTTGTTAGTGATTTCTTTTAACTTCAGTGACAAGATTTAATATGTAGATTTAATATGTAGACTATTTAAATAATTTATAGGAAATGTGACTCAATAAAATTGTTTAAGTCCAACTTAACTCCATCATCAAACAACTCTTATTCTAACTTTGGATTAGACTAATTTATAGTTAATCAAAGTTATCATCTTCACATAAATCCCTAGCCACTATACAAAGTCAGCCACTGTCTTCACACAATCACCAAACAAGGTCATCATCTTATACAATTTATGTTTTCTGCTAAGCTTAAAGTGTCAAATATTTATCTTTTCATTGCTATGATTAAAGGTTAGTCTCTTTGCACTATTTGTTTATCTCCATAAAGGATCAAGGTGTTTATATTGATAAGTATACTTTAACACCTTTACTTAAGGTGTGTTCGATATTGATAAGTATACTTTAACACCTTTACTTAAGGTGTGTTCGAATCTATGTGATTTCACACTCAACTAAGTACATAAGATGTTATTCTTGATGAGTTTGAGTCTTTTAACTCAGTGTAAGATAACATGGTTTTTGTATGGTAATTAGCATGAATTTGTTCCATTGCACCTTGCAAAAAGCTTATAGCTTGAGAAATAAAAACCTAAAGAATGCTAGAATAAGAACTGGAGGACATATATTAATGGACCAAGCATAACTTAAAATACTTCACCAATAACACTTGCCTTGAAATCTTCAAGCCCCCTTAACACATTCCCTAGAGACAATTGATATGGATAAATTTAATATTCTAAAAAATTCTTTCATACCGTGGTTTGTCATAAAAAGGAGGCTAAGAACTAAATACAAAATCATCTCATATGTGAACATGAATCTTGTAATCTTGCTTTACCACAAGGACAACGAGTCCCTCAACCATATTTTTTTAATTGCAACTACACATCCATAATTTGACACCATGTGCAAAATCTCCACATGCTACAATGCAGTTATAATCAATGGGATGACATAGTAAAAAGGGCTTGCAACATTTAAGGCTTAAGAAATCATGATCTCTTTGTTGTTAGTTTATTTTTTAGTTGTTCCATTTATTCAATTTAAAGGGAAGGAAATAATAGAATCTTCAGGAGCAAGAAGCAATACAATAAATATTTGTCTCAAAACTATCAACTAGACAAGGAAAATCTAATAGCTAGAGGAATGTTAGAAGGGGTTAGTAGTTCCTTAATTATGAAAAAACTAACAATAAAAAATAACTTATAATATGATATACTTGAATTTAAAATATATTTTAGTAGGACTTAGAGTGTCCCATGATTATCCTAACATCTCTCACTCACATATGATAGGTTCAATAAGTTTTACCCTTTCCATTTTCATACTTGGATGATAATTTTTGTGACCAATATACTTTTAAAAGTCTAAAGATATGCAAAGGTTAGGAGTAAATTGTTACCACCTTCTGTAAAAAAAAAGGTGGACCTTTTTGAGTACATCTTGATATAATTGTAATGACCTTACTTGTTTTTTTAACCTCTGAATAAAAATAACGCTTTTTTTTTCCCAAAATGGAAGTTATTAATGAAGGTTAATATTGAATTATATTTGATAAAAAGAGAACTTAAATTAAAATATTAAAAATAAAATTTTTGTTGATATTTTTTAAATTATTAATTAAAATATCAAATTTTAGAAAATAATAATTATGAATAAAATTTATGTGACAATGTTTCAGTGAGAGTCCTAATAAAACGTAGGGTCAAAGATGTCTAATAATATGTAATGTTACCCTTATTTAAAGGAGAGATTATTTTTGATAAATTCATATATTTAAAAATAATAATAATATTGTAAATTATTAATAAATGTAAATAAAATTATAAAAATAAAAAATGTATACGGAGCACGTGTAGGAAATTTTTTAAAAAAAATGTAAAAACATAAAATATAAAAATTCATATATTTTCGATAAATTCATATATTTCAAAATAATAGTATTATTATTATAAATTATAAAATAAAAATAAATAAAAATAAAAATAAAAATAAAAATGTATACACTTTATAAAAATGTAGCAACCTACGAACCTTAAATCATTCATTACACATTAGCACCTCAAATTTACCCTTTCGCCCCATATCTGCTCTTCACTTCTCTATCTCGAACTGTGATGGCAGTCGCAACCTCAATTTCGACTCCATCCTTATCAACGCCAACCTTATAGTCTTCCTTGAAACCCAGGGTGGCCGCTGTCAGATTTATCTCCTTAACGTCTCCAACTTTGAAGCCTCTCAATCTCGCCTTGAGGTGAAATTTATTGAAGTCCAAAGGCAGATCCCCCCCTCACCATTAATATGGTTGTTGTTCCTTCCGCTGACACTTAGGTAGGTTTTGAGACCTCAGTGTTCGAGAAAGAGAAGGTTACACTTGTTGGTCACGATGAGGTAATTTGATATTTGGGTGTGTTTGCTAGAGGAAAGTTTGGAGCTTTCTGGGTTTACGTAGTTTTACTCGGCTGTGTGAATTGCTTTTATTTGCTTATTCATGTTGGGCAAGCAAAAGAAAGAAACTGTTTGAGGTGGACCTTTTTGAGTACATCTTGATATAATTGTAATGACCTTACTTGTTTTTTAACCTCTAATAAAAATAACCCTTTTTTCCAAAATGATCTATTCGATTGAATAATTTACGATATTCTAGCAATATTCTAAGATAACAAATATTAACTTAATTTTCTGAAACTAGAACCTAACTAAAAGGGTATTTTAAGATAATCACATAATATAAGTTAGAGTATTATAACTTATATTATTCTTATTGGTCAATTATGCATACATGGTATAAAGGAAAGATAACCAATAAAGAAATGATGGATAAAAATGAATATGAAATTATCTTTTAGTAAATCAATTTAATACGATTCAATAAACCTGGTCCCAGGTTTATGATTTAACTATCGTGGTTCTTTTTTAATTTGTTTATTATTTTAGAGATGCTGAAAATACAAACAAAAATACAAGATTTTTCGTTTCTTAAACTATAGAAATATGTTGCAACTTTCCTTACACGTATTAAGTAGCTTTTATAACTTTATAAAATAACATAATTTATTAACTTAAACTTGAATATTATGATTCCTTTATTCAAATACATATAGACTAATGGATCTTGTCATTACTCTTGGTATCAACATAACCACGAGTAACATGGTGGAGAGATGTGAAGGGTGGACAAGTTTTGAGGCAATTTGCATAACATGTTGCAAGAAACTCTCCGAAAACAGTGCATCCGATCCTACAATCTTCTCTACAATCAGCCTTCACTTTAGAACTTGTAAACAAAAGTATATTCACCATCACCAGAATAACTATTGTGGTAGTTGTCTTCATCTCACATCTAGCCATTTTCCTCCTTTATGCCTCTTCTTTTCTTGTTGATATGTTAAAATTGCATATGATATGCTCAACAAACCATTATTTATACAACTTTGATTTCATATTGTTTTAAAGGAAATTAACCTAAAAAGGTACCTATAGATACGAAAATTTTCTCATTAAATTTTGTTTCCTTTTCTGCTTTATAAGAATGATTATCTTTCATATCATACATCCTTGACTTGTTACAATTTCCTATCATTTAGAAAAGCAATTAATCAAATGTAGATTTTTCCAATATTTTTTTTATTTTAGGATTTCTTTTAAAATTTACCTTTTATAGATTTAAATGATCTTTATTTCTTATATTTGTTATGCCTGTTTTAGAAAATTTTGTGAAACCTTTTTTTTTTTTACTTATATACCACATTTAAGAGTAGAAGTTGCCAAATTATGATTTGTAAGATTTGGTTTTTTAGAAGATATTATATTAATAAGAATAACTACTCAAAAAGTCATGTTTTTTTATATGCAATTTTATTAAATATTCTATAAATAATTTAATTTATACCATGTAATTCAATTACATTTCATATCTTGTAACTGGAAAACAAACATTGTTGCATAACATACATTTTCGATAAATTCATATATTTCAAAATAATAATAATATTATAAATTATAAATAAATGTAAATAAAATTATAAAAATAAAAAATGTATACGGAGCACGTGTAGCAATCTTTTAAAAAAATGTAAGAATATAAAATATAAAAATTCATATATTTCAAAATAATAATATTATTATTATAAATTATAAATTATAAATAAATGTAAATAAAAATATAAAAGTAAAAAATGTATACGTTTTAAAAAAATGTAGCAAACTACGAACCTTAAATCATTCATTACACATTAGTGCCTCACATTTTCCTCTCGCCACATATTTGCTCTTCACTTCTCTATCTCGCACTGTGATGGAAACCGCAACCTCAATTTCGAATATATTCTTATCAATACCAACCTCATTGTCTTCCTTGAAACCCAGGGTTGTCGCTATCGGCCTGCAGGACGTAGCTCAGTTGGTTCCGGAGGGGCAAATTTGCTCCAAGGTGCAAGGTTCGAATACCACGGTTTGCAGTGTGGGAGCAATATTCTTGAGCCCCTTGTGGGCTTTGAGGGTGGGCTCCTTGTAGGCCTATGGGTTGCTCACCTCTCCCTTAGTGGGCCGCTGAGTACTTGATTTACATACTCCCAGTTGCTTCGTCGGGCCGGGGTGTGGGGGGCCCTTTGGGTTGGAGATTCAACCTTTGCTCCAAGGGTTGTTGCTATCGGATTTATCTCCTTAACATCGCCAACTTTTTAGCCTCTCAATCTCATCTTGAGGAGAAATTTCTTGAAGTCTAAAGGCAGATCCCCCCTCACCATTAATATGGTTGGCGTTCCTACTAATAGATGACAGACGAAAATAAGCCACCACATCATCTACGCGCAACAGGAGGAGACAGGAGATAGACGCGCAAGAAACATCTGGAACATGGGCCAATGGGCCAATACAATAATACCCAAGCCCATGTCCAAATCGTAATCGTATTTTTTGATATGAAGAAGTTTGAGAAAAATTGGCTTGTAAATAATCGTATTTTTTGATAAATAACTTAAAATATAATAATTTTATTTATTTTGTTTTAGCTCTTTCTTTCGTGTAATTTTCGTTGTTTTTAAAACATAAATTTATTGACTAAAAATAATTTCTTTAAATTTCAGATTACTAAATCTTATAAGAAACCATCTCGCCTTAAAGAATTTATTATTCTTAAATATTTCAAATTACTAAATTGTACAAGGCGAGACTTATAGTGTTTTGAAGACTATAAAAATTTATACTACTAGATCTCATAAGACAATATTTTATTTTATGCGATTTAGCATCCTAGATTGATACTCTAATATCTCGTTAAAAAAACCGTAAATATCTAGATTTTTTCCTTTATTATTTCTCTATTAATTATAAAGAGGACCTGACACCTGCGTTTGCTTTGCAGGTTAATAAAACGAAAATCTGGTCGCCTCCACCAGCGTTCGTTAGTAAACGCAGAGTCTCCAATCTACACCAATCAACTCAAAATCTTCAGCCTCACTTCCAATTCTGCATTTATTCATAAACCCAACAGCCATCTCCTTCAACCATTAGCTTCACTCACGCAGAAACACTCAAACAACCTGATAAATATGCGCAGATCTTCTACAATCTCACCAGGATTTGCAATATCTAATATTTTATTTTATCTTTTGGATCTTATTTGAATTTATTTATATCTTTTATGATATTATCTCAACGACTTAAATAACACAAAATTTGTATAAATTCAGTGTAAAACTATTCATCGAAATACAAGAAGACGGTACATTTACATATCAGTTCTATTTCTTCTCTATTGTCACAACCCTCCTTTCACCCACACACGCCACTCACCTGCGGCATCCACAACAGCTCCAGCAGAAAATCCACGCAACAATTTAGTGCCTCACATTTACCCTTTCGCCACATATCAGCTCTTCACTTCTCTATCTCGCACTGTGATGGCGGCCGCAGCCTCAATTCCGACTCCATCGTTATCAACGCCAACCTCATCGTCTCCCTTGAAACCCAAGGTTGCCGCTGTCGGATTTATCTCCTTAACATCGCCAACTTTGAAGCCTCTCAATCCCGTCTCGAGGCGAAATTTCTCGACGTCCAAAAGCAGATCCCCCTAACAATTAATATGGTCGCCGTTCCTTCCGCCGACACTTCGATAGGCTTTGAGACCTCGGTGTTCGAGAAGGAGAAGGTTACACTTGCTGGTCGTGATGAGGTAATTTGATATTTGGGTGTGTTTGCTAGAGGAAAGTTTGGAGCTTTCTGGGTTTGTGTAGTTCTACTCGGCTGTGTGAACTGCTTTCATGTTGGGGAAAGCAGTGGGCTTTTTGGGGAGGTAGGAACTTGGTTCAGCCGGATTTTGCTGGACCGGAATATCATGGTTTTGATCCATAACTTGGCGTGATTTCGACTATCGAATACCTGCAAAACAAATAAAGGCGCGCCGGGGGTTTGTTCCCGGAAGGCCCCTCTGACGCTCAAGTTAGTATTTTTTGTGAGAGTTTTTAGTAGTCTTCTCAAGAGAAAAATA
>JAOTAX010114702.1:0-25527 GCA_025629825.1 Erythroxylum guanchezii | reverse complement strand
CCCAAACAAATCTACTCAAATTTCAAAGTCATCAAAACCAATCAATCAATTTTCTTAAAGCACAAAAACATCTCTAATACAATTCATATACAAAAACACTCATTTCATTTCATTTTAATATTTCTAATTTCCACTAAAAATTCGGGGTCCAACAGGCTCAATCACAAGTGCTGCAATTTTTAAGATTCGGTTTTGCCAAAATAAGTGCTGGAATTTTTGAGTTTCGGATTTACCAAAAATAAATGCTAGAATTTTTGTTTTCGAAGGGACAAATTTTAGTTTTATGATAATGCAATTACACACTTTTTATCGAATTGGACAGGTCATGTGAGCGAAGAGTTCGAAACAGAAGATCCAAGTCCAAGACATTTTTTGTTTGGGCCTAGAGCTTCGTAATTTATTTTTATGTTCTATGAAGGGCAATCAAAAATAGTGTTATTAGTCATGAGATGAATGGATGCATGGATGCTAATAATATGTTATATTATGTGATAGTATGCCAGTTAGAATAATTGCCAACCGTAGGCTTTGTCTTATATTCATGTATGAGATATATAATGAAACAATATAAGATGGATAATAAATTGCATCTAGACAAGATGGTATTTATTTAAACTTAAAGACCAAAAGATTGAGTGGGAGAGGATGCTCATGTGAGAGTCCACAATCTCCATGTGATGGCCTATTTGCATGTGGTGATGTGTTGCTCCCCACCGGAGGACATCAATCCTAAATCTTGCATGGTTTGGGCCTCCTAAAGGATAAGTCCACTTATTGGTAGCAAATGTGACCTCCCATCGAGGCATGGTTCGTAAATATCTTTAGTGGATGAATCAAATAGTTACACACTCAACATAGTTTATAAAAAACATGCCCACCGTAGCTCTGTTGATAAATGTTTGGACAAAATTATGACACTTCTAAAATTGTTAGGCATGAAGATGCTTGGTAGTTTTTTGACTGGGAGGGTCCCAATTTTTCTTTTAATGGATAAGATGGCCCACCGTCACTTAGTCCGTTATAGATAAGAAAAATAATCGTCGTATAAAGTTTTAATTTTTTAAGTTTTGTTAAATCTATTATCATGCATACATGCATCATGATTTTATACAAAGTTACAATATTATTGACTAGTATGCTCATGTTCTAGTAATTTATATTTTCAGACATAATCAACCACAATATGAATCTACTCACTTTGCTCTTAACTAATAACAAATTGGAAAATGGAGAGAATTTTAATGAATGGAGACGTAACCTTGACATTGTTCTTCAATATGAATGAATTTCATGGGTATTAATAGACAATGGGCATAGGTATTAATAGACAATGGGCCTACATCTCTGGGTATCAATTCAACTTCTGAGCAAGTCCAACAATATGAGTGATGGCAGAATGCTGATAAGACTACTAAGTGCTATATTCTAGCTTCTATCAACGGAATGTTGCAAAAGCAAATTGCTTGGATGAAAACTGCTAATGCTATGGTCCATCACCTTCATGAGATGTTTAGTGTGAGGACCAGGTCTGTAAGAGTGAAAGCTATCCAAATCTTTCATAATCTCAAACAAAAACCTAGTGAATCGGTGCAGGATTACATGCGTAAGATAATCTCTGCGATTACTGAGGCTGAGATGCTTTGGGCAGATATGGATACGGACACGCAGATGATTATGATCATTAATAGCTTAAACTCATCTTTTCAACGGTTTAAGTTAGACTATGAGCTCAACAGCAAGGATTACACCTTGAGCGAGTTAATGAATACCCTTCAGAGCGCGGAAGAGATATTAAATATCAAGGCTAATGGGCCAGAGGCTAATGTAGCATCTTCTTCTAGGACCAAAGGTAAGTTCAAGCAAAAGAAAAAGGGTCCAATGAAAAAGAAGGCCCAAACAGGGTTTAAGGTCTAACCCATGAAAAAGAAGGCCAAAGCGAACACCAAGGGAAAGTGTTTCCAATGTGGTGAGTAGGGTCACTGGAAAAGAAACTATATAGTCTACCTTGAGTCCCTCAAAAGCAAACAAAGTATGGGTTTCCTAAGTTTGTTAGGAACTAGAAATGTGGCAGATTCATCTGATTCTTAGATATTAGATTCAAGAGCCACTATCCATGTTTGCAATTCTTTGCGGGGGTTTCAGCAAAGGAACAGACTACATAAAGGCTAGTTTCAATTCAAGCTAACAGATGGATCCTATGTTTCAGCATAATCAGTGGGAGTAATTATCTTAGACTTTCCTAGTGGTTATAGGTTATATTTGGAGGATGTATATTACATCCCAATGGTTGTAAGGAATATGATTTCTATTTTTTGTCTAATAGAATCTGATTATTCATTATATTTTACAAATATTGTTTCAATATATAAGAATAAAAATTTTATTTGTAATACAATTATGAAACAAGGATTGTTCTTTATAAACCCTATGACAGGCTCATAAAACACCGCAAAATTAATAAAACCAAGACAATCAAATGATTCTAGCATTAATTCAAAATATCTGTGGCATTTAAGAATGGGTTATATCAATCAGAAAAGACTTGACAGGTTAGTGAAGGATGGGAACCTTGAGGGCTTGGATAATGATCCATTACCCACCTGTGAGTCTTGTACTGAAGGAAAAATGACCAAGGCCTCATTTCCTTCCAAAGGAAACAGATTTGAATCCACGTTGGACCTGGTACATACTGATGTGTGGGGCCCCATGAATGTACAAGCTAGAGGAGGTTATGAATATTTCATAACATTTATAGATGATTAGTCTAGACATGGCTATTTGTATTTGATTCATAAAAAGAGTGAATCCTTTAAAAAGTTCAAAGAATTCAAAGCTGAAGCTGAAAAGCAGCTAGGCAAGCCATTAAAACAACTTTGATTAGATCGAGGTGGTGAGTACTTATCTAAAGAGTTCCAGCAATTTCTAATTGACAATGGAATTGTTTCTATCTTGTTAATTCCTCGAACACCTCAACATAATGGTGTAGCAGAGAGGAGGAATAGGACTCTACTGGAAATGGTAAGATTAATGATGTCCTATGCTAGCCTTCCATAATCGTATTAGGGACATGCCATACAAATGGTAACTTATCTTCTTAACTTTGTTCCATCCAAATCGGTGCCTAAAACACCTAGGGAGTTATGGATTGGCCGTATGGCATTTAAGGGCTCAGAGCTACCCAGCCCATATTCTAAGGTTTGAATTCACAAAGATGGAACCAAGGTCAGAAGTTTGTTTGTTTATAGGATACCTTACAAGTATACAAGGGTACTATTTTTACAGTCCTTAGGATAAGAAGGTATTTGTTTCAACAAATGCGTCATTCTTAGAGGATGAATTTGTGATAAATCACAAAGGAAGAAGTGAAGTAGTACTAAAGGAGTTATCTATTTCATCCAAATCAAGATTTGATTTGGATAAAGAAGAACAAGATGTCGAAATGGATTTAAGAGTTAAATCAAAAGAGCAGCCTAAGCATTAAGTAGTGCCTAGAAGAAGTAGGAGGGTTGTGAGACAACCAGACAAGTATCTAGGTCTAGGAGAAGGATTAATTACCATCTCGGACCAAGAACAAATGGATCCCATTACTTATACATAGGTTATCAATGATGTTAATGCAGAAAAATGGCTCAAGGCAATGGAATAAAAAATAGATTCCATATACACCAATAAAGTCTAGATCCTTATAGATCTACCACCAGATATAAAAGCCATAGGGTGTAAATGGATCTACAAAAGGAAAAGAGGATCTGATGGAAAAAGAGAGACTTTTAAAGCTAGAATGGTAGCTAAAGGCTATACTCAAAAAGAGGGTATAGACTATGAGAAGACTTTTTCTCCAATTACTATGCTTAAGTCCATCAGAATTCTTTTTGTTGGCCCCTGAATTTTTTTTATTTGATTAAGCATGACTATATGATTTTTGGGGTCTTGATAGATAATTTTTTGTTGGAATAAATTGACATGCTAATGTGAATAAGGTTAGGTGACATGAGTTAGGAAATTGAAGTGTTAGAAGTGACAAGTTGCACTAAAGGCATTTTGGGCATGTCACTAAAGGATGTATGAACCTAGGCTAATTAGTAAGGGCAATATAGACTTTGTGCATTCATTAAGGGTATAAAAGAGAGGAGAAATGAGTGGCTTACATAGAAGAAGAAGAGAAAACGAAATTGGAGGGAAAAAGAGAGAGAAAGTGTCGTTGGTGGAGAGAAGGAAGGAGAAAAAGAAGAGCAGGTTAGGGTTTTCCATTGTCTTCGAGTTCAAGAGGGTTTTTGGGGTTAATTCAAGAAGGAAAAAGCTAGACGAAGGTTCAAGCTTTCATTTGAGCCAAGGAATCCTTTGGATGGGTGAAGATTCAGGGTAAGTGAATTTTAATGCTTTGGATTTGTGAAGTGGTTTTGGTTCAAAGAACTTAGGAAAAGTATGGGTTTAGGTATTTTAAGATCAATTTCATGCATTGGGTTCTTTAGGTTTTCCAATTTGAACTCTATTGATTTGGGATTTTTTTTGTATTATTGTTGAAGAAGATCAAGGGAGGCAAAAAGGGCAAGAGGAGATGCCTATTTGAGCAAGATTAAAGCAAGGAAACCAAGGTGGGTTACATTTTTATACTTGTGTTGATAAGTCATAAATGTTCTTTAACTAAATGGAATTAATGACTTTTCCAACTACCTCATAAATGAGCTTTTATTGTTCTTTAAATGAGTGCAAATTTGCCATAAGTTGTTGTTTATGAATTTTGGGAATGAATTGGAATTGTTTTGCAAATATTGTAATTGTTGTTTTGGAATGAGTGAAAATGGCTTTTATGATTGGCATGGGATTTTTGGTTGTTGAATTGTGAAATATGTCATGTGCATGAAAACAAGTTTCAAGAATGTGCCATTTGGGCAAAATATTTTCAGTGCATGAATTACATGTTATGTGGGTTTGGTGTAGTCCATCCAAGAATTGTCACATGCACATTGGCCAAGTCAAGGCTTCTCCCGCCTGCCCGCTAGTGGCCCGGAGCTCCTTTAAGGACTCCCTCAAGTTTACGACTACACAAGGCCATTATATGGAATTGTGTAGTTCATCATGTTTATGGACTTGCCTAAACCATTGGTAATGTGATTATGTGTTTGCATGTATTAACAAGTTTGAGGAATGTTTAACTTATGTGAATTGTGAATGATTTTTGATAAAGTTGAGAAATGTATATTTTATGGGTTTTTGTGAGAATTTGCTATTGTTTTTGCTTATTACCGATTATCAAAGGTTACCCGCGAGCGTTAAGCTCACCCCGCTCACTTTTCCATCCTCAGGAGATGAGCAAGTTAGCGAGTGATCGAGATGAGCATCAAGGCGTCACTCCAATTTGCATTTCTATTCTTTTGATCGTTTGAAGTTAGAATTTGTAAAACAATGCTTTAGTTGCATTTTGAGAAATTGTTGCTTTTGATAAGTTGTATTTTTGGATTATGTTGTAAAGTGGCTTGAAATGCCCACTAAAGCATTGTAAAACACTTATTTTGATGCAAATGAAATACAAATGCATTATGGTTGTTTATGCCTTTTCAAATCTTTACATTGTTTTTTCACATTTTCACAAGGGTAGGAATGTGTTCTGAATTCAAGTGAAATTTTGGATTTATCTGAGTAGAATTGATAAAAGTTGTCTTCTTGGAAGTTGTAGAAGATCTTTTAATCTTTCCAACGATATGAAGTTTCTGATTTTGGATGCCGGAATGGAGAGATATGAGTGTTACAAGTTAAGATGCTGCTTATGGTTTGTATTGGTGACAACTATGATGAATGTTGGAAAATTGGAGTTTTGATGAACCAATTGAGTTGAGATTTGAGAATTTTTTGAGATAAACTTGGTGTATGAGTTGTTATGAAGTGTTTTGGCATGAGAATAAGTGGATTTGGGAAGATTATAAGTGTATATGATGTTAGGATGGTTGTTGGAAGCTTTGGAGGACTTTGGGGAACCCCAATGTTCGTTTAACGAACATAAGGTCCATTAAAAGGACCTTCTCGGGTGTAAAAACACCCTTTGGCCAGTCTATGTCCGTTTAACGGACCTTCTCAGGTCATTTTGGCCTCCCAAACCCGATACATGTCCGTTAAACGAACATGGATGTCCATTTAACAGACATTCATAGGACTAATTGTGATATTGGACCCTGTTAGAGGCAAAGTCTCATTTTTTGATCTTCATAAAAGTTATAGGTATAGATGTCTTCTTTCCAATGGTCGAAACAGAAACTCAATCCGACTTCTAGATCAAACGATATGACAATCGCGCCAAGATAGGTTCAAATCAATTTAGGGTATGAACATGGTCTACTCTTTTAGGCATAACTCCCTCATCCGACCTCCAATTGAAGTGATTCTTATACCAATGGATTCCTAAGACACGTATCTTTCTCTCCATGTAACTTTGTATCATTTGGAGTTGATTTGAGAAATTTTGCATGAAAGTAAGTGAAAGGTCGGTTAGGAGAGCATGTTTGGGACATGAGCACACTTAGGCTTTTTAAGCATATCTTGAGTTGTAGAACTCCGATTGAGGTGATTCTTGCTTCAAAGCAAATTAGAGACTTAAAGTTACAATTTCTTTGAAGAAGTCAACTTATGATTTTGGTGATTGTTTAGTGTGCGCTCACCACCATTGTGGAATGACAGCAAATGACCCTTCAGGAAATAAGCATAAGGTTTTTGACTCCGAATGTTGGGCTTCAGAAATGGGGTCCAACACTTTTGGCCATAGTAGCCTATTTCGATTATGAAATATGAAAATTGGAAGTCAAGACCTTATTTCTTAATTAGGATCTTGAGGGGACCATTTATATGTCCCAACCAAAAGGATTAATTGAGCCAGGTAATGAGCATAAGGTATGCAAATTGCAGAGGTCCATTTATGGACTTAAGCAAACATCTAGGTCTTGGAACATTAGGTTTGATAATTCTATCAAAACCTATGGGTTCACACAAAAACCTAGATGAAACTTGTGTCTATAAAAGGATACAAGAAGGCAAGGTTACTTTCCTAATCCTATATGTTGATGACATTCTGCTCATTGGGAATGATGTAGGAATATTATCTACGGTTAAGGGATGGCTGAACGAATAGTCTCAATGAAGGATTTAGGAGAGGCTCGCTATGTTCTAGGGATCAAGCTTATAAGAGATTGTAAGAACAAACTGATAGCCTTGTCTTAAATAACTTACATTGAGAACATGCTCAATAAGTTTGCCATGCAAGATTCTAAGAGGGGTTTCACACCTACTAGACATGGAATCAAACTTTCAAAGAAGGAAGAACCTAAGACCTAGGAGCAGATCGAATGCATGCATAATATTCCCTATGCTTCAGTAGTTAGAAGTTTAATGTATACTATGCTTTGCACTAGACCGGATATCTATTACGAAGTGGGACTGGTAAGTAGATTCTAGTCCAATCCAGGAATGGAGCATTAGACTGTGGTTAAGTGCATACTGAAGTATCTTCATAGGATGAAGAACTTAATGCTTGTTTACTCTTGAAGTTGATTCAAGATGTTGATTCAAGGCAATCAGATGTTGATTCAAGGAAATCAACCTCTGGTTCTATATTTGTTTTAGGAGATGGAGCCATAGTCTGTAGGAGTGTTAAGCAATCTTGTGTTACTGATTCGACTATGAAAGCTAAGTGTCTTGCTGCTTATGAAGCAGCAAAAGAGGCATTCTAGTTCCGCAAGTTCCTAAATGATTTAGAGATAGTTCCTGAGGTAGAAAAGGCAATTACACTTTATTGTGATAATAGCGGGGCAGTGGCTAATCCTAAAGAACCTCGAAACCATAAAGCTGCCAAACACATTGAGAGAAAGTGTCATCTCATAAGGAATGTGAATGTGGTAAAGATTCCCACAGAGCAAAACCTTGCTGATCCATTTACGAAGTTGCTGTCTCAAAAGAGTTTTGAGGGTCACCTAGTAGGGATGGGAATGAGGGATATGTCAATCTTGCTATAGGGCAAGTGGGAGATTGTTGGACTTTTGTAAATGTAGTGCCCTAGAAAGCCAGTGTATTTACATATAGCTTAATCTTCTTCTAGCTACTTTTGTAATGAAAAAATTTATTATTAATAAAACAAAAGAGTTTGGTTTTATTTGTATGAGCATTATATATCTAGTCATAAGGTACCAAGATTATTTTGTAAGTAATATACATATACATGGAGATATATGGGAAACATGTATATTATTAGAATCTGAAATAATTGATTCACAGTTGAATAATTAAGTTGCTCGCTTGATTATAGTTTAGATTGTAATGTTGCGATTTATCTCCATGCAAGTAAAGGAGTTTACTTCAAGGGATTGTTGAGTTTCATATCATGATAGTAGTTGACTATCGATAATGACACTATTAAATAAACTAGAATCACATATGTTTTAGAGAATAAAGTAGGCCGTTACTTTAATTTTAAAACATGCACTTTAGCATTCTTTTATTATGAACCACAATCTTGATGAGTGCTGAACTCATATGTGTTTCATTGTAATTCTTGATATGATCGAAATGGATTTTTACAGAGTATCAATCCAGTGTCTGCATGTAGGAATTACTAATTGAAACATGTTTCAGGGAACATTTACTCAAATAAAGAGTTTATAGTGATATCACTTTTAGATGTTTTATGGAGATTGGTGATTAAACTAGTGCCAGCAGTTTGATCGACTAGCTATCCATCAAGTCTTAACACCAAGATGAGATCTTGTGTGTTAGCCACCATATATAGTAAAACGAGAGACCTAGGAAAAACCAACATAAGGGAAAAAAAAAAGGCAATTTTACCCTTTGTTATGTGGATGTGTATAATATGGTTCATAATAAATTGTGCAATTGGACAACTTATTTGAAACATGTGTTCTCATAATATTTAGCAATTCAAGAGTTCAACTAATTGTCTTTAGTGTAATGACATTTGGTTAGTAAGCTGGAATTAATTCTAACGAGATAAATTAACTCCGGGCTTATTGGAGCTTGAATTATATAAGTCTGAAAAGAAGGGCATATTTCGGTTTTTTATAGCTAAATGTGCAGGAAGCACATTTAGCTATAAAAAACCGAAATATGCCCTTCTTTTTTCTTTAATAACTTTGTTTCAATTTAATTAATCTAATTAATCAAATCAAACCAAAGTCTGCACATTTAGCATTGAATTGCTAAATTTAAGATGGTTTTCATCATGATTTATCATCATTAAATGGAGTAATGATCATATCATTAAATGGTTTAGTGGTTGTGTTTTAATGATCGTATATAATGTAAGCTTTTTAGCATTCATTTGATTAACGAAGGAAGAGGTGCATTTGATGTACTCTCTCCCTTCTTTCATCTCATAACAGAAATGAGAGGGTCTCATTTAGGTTATTAGTCTTTTCATATAACGATCTTAAAAAAAAAAAGAAGAGTCTCATTTATTGGCTTCTTTATGATTGATTAAGGAATGAAGTGATGCATTTGATGCACAACACTTCTTCTTTCATGTTTAACCGAAATTGAGAGGGAGAGAAGTAGGTGTTCTTGCATTTTTTGACTCACTCTCTTCAAGATGAGAAGGGTCTCATTTTTGGCTTCTTTCAACTAAGGAAAATCTCTTCAAGATTTCTTCTCCTTTCCTACCAAACGATCTTGGTAACCAAGTTATCTAAGGAGAATAAGTGGTATATCGAATTGGTCGAGTATACAATAACGAGGTGAGGATACATTGACAAGGAGAGGATACGAAACTAAGGAGTCAAAGCTATAGCAAGGATTCGGTATAATCTCCTTCTTGTTCTTATGTTAATTATTTTCCTTATACTGTATCATGTATGGCTGAAACATGTTGATTTAGTTACATTGTTTCCGTTGCATTTTGATTTCGGAAAAAATTTTGAAATCTACCATTTTAGCCAAATCTTGCATGCTTTTGTTTTCGATCCATCACATCATGCATATAAGAGAGTCATTATCTATTATAGGGCTGATGATATTAGAGGGTCGATCCTCCATTCAACAGATCAAATTATGCACCTTAAAATATCCTTTCTACATGAGAAAATTGATATCATAATTTCTCTCATTTATACCAGCAACTTCGGGTCCCAAAGATCTATATTATGGAATGATCAAATCAATCTTCACAGAGGCCTAGATTTTCCATGGTTAATATGTGGGGATTTTAACTCGACTCTTTATAGGTCGGAGGCTCAAGGAAATTGATGTGAGCTCAGGAGAGAGTCAAAAGACAAGTCAACTATTAGATGACCCATTGACCATGCTGAAAGGACCGATTACTCGTGCTATGGTAAGAAGCTTCGAGAAGCTTTTGGTGGGCTTATATGTATCATGGTTGATAAAGAAAAGACCTTTGGAGATCAATTTACAAACAATAACATCAAGGCAATAACGCTATTCACGTGTTCTGAATTGGGTCAAAATTCTGACATTGATTCAAGCCGAATCAGTCTAACTGATCAACATGAAAGTTGTAGATTTTTGTCTTGGCTTTCCAACGGTATAAGATTCGCCTTAATTGGAGGTCCATAACCCAAGATATGCTCGATTTACTAAAGGATGTTCTATTAGAAAATTGTTACAAATTCCTAACTGACTTTTCATTTTTCCTAGTTAGGCTTTTCATTTTTAGGTCCACTTTTTTAGACTTAAAAGGGTAATTTTCTACACTTCCTATTCATATTACATTCAGAATATTTTTAGGTTACTTTGTGACAGATTCAATCCTGAAATTCTCTACAAACTGATTTTACGAACTTATCAAGTGATTAGTCGGATTGCTTGTGGCGTTCTTCTGATATCTTTATGCGTTTTGGTTTCTGATTGCATTGTTAATCTTGGGCCAAGGCATTGAAGGATCTTCCGACAACTTTGAATTCTTGGGTTGGGATTTTGATCCGATCGATCAAGGGGTTCCTAATCGAGTCGATTATAGGGGTTCCACGTCATTTGGTATCAGAGCTTTGGCTCGGTTTCAGATTCCTATCCATTGTTCTTATCATCTTCTTTTGTTTTTCTTGTATCTTTGTTGTTTAAATTTTCTATTTACGTTTGTCCTTGTTTCCCTTCTACTGTTTATTTCGCTCCCTGTTTTATCGTTATCGTTCCATTGTCGTTTGTTAACATCGTCTTTGTTGTTATTGTTTCGTAATTTTATTTCAATTCATACTTCGTGTTGTGTTTCCAGTTAGTTTTTGTTAAGATTGTTATAAAAAAAGTTAGAAAAAATCCAAAAAATCGGAAAAAAAAAACTTTGAAAAAATTCCTAAAAAAATATAAAAAGAAAAAAGGTCTAAAAAAATTGCTTTATGGATTTGTTGATCGTAATTTGCTAAGATTGTGGATAGTTCATCTTGAAGTGTTGCTACAATTGTAAGTTGTTAATGAAAGAAGTTTGTTGGAATTTGTGAAGTTTGGTGATTTATAGAAAAAATTGTGTGGATTGCTAGAAGTTATATTGCATTATTGCTTGAATTGAAATTGAAATTCTCGAAGCATGAACAGCAATACTTTAAAAAGATAATTCCTATAACAAATTATGTCCTTCGATCCTTTGAATTTCTTTGGTTATTGACCAATACGTGTTACTTTTCATTGCTCTCTTATTGCTTCCTTTTGATTTCTTCAAATTTTCTTTTGTAAGAGTGTCACTTTCAATTTGATTGTCCTCAATTTGTTTGGAATTTTGGTTGGCAAAGAATTTTGGGAAAGAATCAAGAGTGGTAAGAGGCAAGAGTGATTTACATAAAAAGAAAAAAAACCAAAAAAAGCGAAATACGAGTGAATCATCATCTATTTAAGTGAAACACGTAAGGGAGTGAGTGAGGTTTTTTTAACTAACATTATTACATTTGTTTTTCTTGTTACTTTGTAATGTCTAAGGTAGGTGACGAAAGGGATTCAGAAGACCTAGCCATAACTTTAAAGGCTTTACAAGAACAAATGAACCGAATAAATCTTGCATTTGAAAGCTATGGAGAGAGGTTAGAACGCTTAGAGGCCCCAAAATGGGGTCGAAAAACACCACCACCGACCAACCAACCTGAATTTGAGGATGTTGGAATTGAAACAAACATGGAAGAGTGGGATAGATATCAAACTAGGGAGTATGCGACAAGAGGTCGAAGAAGAGGTGACATGCCTAGAAGAGAACCGAGAGCTAGGGAAGAAGTTGATAGAAACCTGAGCACTATAAAAATGAAGATTCCTTCTTTTCAAGGTTGAAGTAATCCAAATCAATATTTGGAGTGGGAAAGAAAGGTGGAGCTTATGTTTGATTGTCATCATTATTCAGAAGAAAAGAAGGTCAAATTAGCAGCTGTAGAACTTACAGACTATGCCATAGTTTGGTGGGTTCAGGTTTAAATTGACAGAAGAAGAAATAGGGAGACACCTATCCGAACTTGGGATGAAATGAAGGTTGTCATGAGAGAAAGATTTGTTTCTAGTCATTATTACAAGGAACTGCATCAAAGACTCCAAAAATTAAAACAACGGTCTAAGAGTGTTGAAGAGTACCATAAAGAAATGGAAATGGCTATGATCAGGGAAGATGTTGTAGAAGACCGAGAGGCTACTATGGCTAGATTCTTGTGTGGGATGAATAGAGAAATTGCCGACACGGTTGAGCTACAACGTATGTGGAGATTGAAGATATGATTTGTGTGCCATGAAAGTGGATAAACAACTTAGTTACAAAAAATTAGCTAGATAATCTCAATTCAGTAATAGTGGTGGATTGCCTTGGAAGTCAGGCTCTAAGAGAAGTAGTGAAGAGAGGAATTCTTCTAAATTCAAAGATGATAGTTTTACACCAAAATCTAAGGAAGACAAGTACACTCCTAAAGAAAAAAGGCGAATTTTTTAGAAGAACAAAGAAATCACTCCAGTGGCCAGTAGCAGCAAAACTAAGTGTTTCAGATGTCAAGGGTATGGTCACTTAGCTTCTCAATGTCCTAACAAGAGAGCTATAATCATAAAAGATTATGGGGTTGTTGAAACAAATGGAGAGGAGACAAATATAAAAATGCCTCCGTGAAAAGATGCAAGTGATGTAGAATATCCAGAGTATGGAGACTTACTGGTTGCAAGGAGAGCTTTAAATTTGCAGGCTAAGTATGATGCTCCAAAAGGACAAAGAGAAAATACTTTTCATACTAGAGGCAATGCAGGTAGGAAGGTATGCAGTCTAGTTATTGATGGAGGTAGCTGTACTAATGCTGTTAACACTTATTTGGTGGAAAAGCTTGGATTGGCGTTATTGAAACACCCGATGCCATATAGGCTAAAGTGGCTAAATGATTGTGGTGAGGTCAAAGTGACTAAGCAGGTGGTTGTGTCACTTACTATTGACAAGTATTCTGATGAGGTTTTATGTGATGTGATTCTGATGCAGGTAGGCCACATACTTTTAGGTCGGCCTTGGGAGTATGATCGTAAGATCTCACATAATGGTTATCTAAATACTTTTTTTTTCTCAAGCTGGAAGACTTGTCACCCTCAAGCCATTGTCTCCTAAAGAATTATACGAAGATCAGCTGAAGCTTAGACAACGAGAGGAGTCAGAAAAAGCAGAGAGAGTTGAGCTAAACAAACATAATGGGGAAAAGGGAAAAATGAGTGAGAATGAGAATTTAAAAATTAAAAAGGCTGAGAGTGGAAGGGAAACACTGAGTGCAAGAGAGATAAGAAAGTGAGCTTGTATGTGAGAGGGAGAGATTTTAGAGATGCTTATCATGAAAAAAATATCACTTGTAATGTTGATGTACAAGGAAACTTGTTTTAGTGCTGCTAACCTTGATGATTCTTTGCCCTCTATTGCTAAATCTCTTTGGTAGGAATATAGTGATATTTTTCCAAAGGAACTTCTAAAAGGTGTGCCGCCCATCAAAGAGGGATTGAGCATCAGATTGACTTGGTGCCTGAAGTTTGATTGCCTAATAGGCCAGCATATTGCAATACCCTGAAGAGAGTAAGGAATTACGACGATAAGTGGAGGAGCTTATAGCTAAAGGCCATATCAGGGAGAGTATAAGTCCATGTGTTGTTCCTATGATACTAGTGCCAAAGAAAGATAGAAGTTGGAGGATGAGCCTAGACTGTAGAGCAATCAACAAAATTACGGTAAAGTATCGACATCTCATTCCTAGGTTAGATGACATGTTAGATCAATTGAATGGTGTTGTGATTTTTACTAAAATTGATTTGATTGTGGGATACCACTAAATTCGTATATTCCAAGGTGATGAATGGAAAACTGCATTTAAAACTCAACATAGACTGTATGAGTAGATGGTAATGCCATTTGGTTTGACAAATGCACCTAGCACTTTTATGAGATTGATGAACTATATACTTCGTGCATTCATTAATAAGTTTATTGTTGTGTACTTTGATGACATCTTGATATACAATAGGAGCTTAGAAGAAAACATGCATCATTTGAAATGTGTACTTGATGTCTTACTAAACAAATGTTGTATGCAAATGTTAAAAAGTGCAGTTTTTGTATGGATAAGGTTAATTTTCTTGGTTTTGTTGTTAGTGCTAAAAGCATTGAGGTTGATGATAATAAAGTGAAAGCCATTAAAGAGTGGCCAACACCTAAATCTGTTTCAAAAGTACGGAGCTTTCATAATTTAGCCAATTTTTATAGGCGGTTTGTTCCACACTTTAGCACTATAGCTACACCACTTACAAAGGTCATTAAGAAAAATGTTGCATTTATGTAGGGTCCTAAACAGGAAAAGGGATTCATGCTACTGAAAGATAAATTATATTTCACTTCTTTGCTTGATTTTGATAAAATTTTTGAAATTGAAAGTGATGCCTTTAGAGTAGGCATAGGTGTTGTGTTAATGCAGGAGAAACGTCCTTTGGCATATTTTAGTGAAAAGTTGAATGGAGTGACGCTAAATTATTCTGCTTACGATAAAGAATTGTATGCTTTAGTGAGAGCAGTCGAAACATGGAAACATTACTTGTGGCTGAAGGAGTTTGTCAGCCACACTAACCATGAGTCCTTGAAGCATCTCAAAGGACAAGGAAAGTTAAATAGGAGGCATGCAGGATGGGTTGAGTTTATTGAGACATTTCCATATGTCATTCAATATAAGCAAAGTAAAGAAAATGTGGTAGCTAATTCACTATCTCGCAGGTATGCTTAAATCTCTACTCTAAGTAGTAAGTTGTTAGGATTTGAGTATATCAAGGATTTGTATGCTACTGATACTGATTTTGGAAATGTGTATGATGCTTGCGAAACTGCTGCATTCAATAAGTTTTATCACCTTGATGGGTTTTTGTTTAAGGAAAATAGACTTTGTGTGCCAAATTGTTCTTTGTATGAATTATTCATTAGAGAGTCTCATGGCAGAGGTTTAATGGGCCATTTCGGTGTATAGAAAACAGTGGACAATTTTCATGTGCATTTCTTTTGGGCGCATATACGTAGGGATATAGAACGTGTTTGTGTAAATTATGTTCAGTGTAAACAAGCTAAATCTAAAGTTATGCCTCATGGATTATACACACCATTGCCTATACCTAGTGCTCCTTGAGAACATATTTCTATGGACTTCATTTCAGGTTTGCCTAAGTCTACATAAGGTAAAGATTCAATTTTTGTGGTTATTTACAAGTTTTCTAAGATATCTCATTTCATTGCTTATCATAAAACCAATGATGCATCTTATATTGCAACTTTGTTCTTTAAGGAAGTTGTTCGACTGCATGGAATTCCAAAGACCATAATTAGTGATAGAGATGTCAAATTTTTTAGTTCTTTTTGGAAAGTGTTGTGGGAAAATTTAGGAACTAAATTGTTGTACTCGACTACTTGTCATCGACAAACGGATGGAAAAATTAAGGTTCTCAATCGTACTCTTGATACTTTGTTGTGTGCTATAATTAGTAAAAATTTGTGCATTTGGGAAGAATGTTTGACCCTTGTTGAATTTGCGTACAATAGAAATGTTCATTCTTCTACATGTTTTTCACCATTTGAAACTGTGTATGGTTTTAACCCATTAACTATTATGGATTTACTTCCTTTGCTTATTAGTGAATTATCTAATGCAAATGGTGAAAAGACAACAGATTTGGTAAGGAAGATCCATGAACAGAACCTGTCGACACATTGAGAAAAAGAATAAGCAATATGCATCTAGTGTTAATAAGGGAAGAAAGTTTGTTTCATTTAAACCCGTAGTGTTCGCCCTCAAATTTTTTTCTTTAATTAAGCAAGATTTAAATGAATTATAAGGTTTGGATGGGTGAATTTTGGGAATCAATTTTTTTTATATCTATGTTAGTAGAATTTATTGCATAGGTTAGTTGAATTAAAGATGGTAAGAATGTAAAAAGGGGTATTTTAGGTAGTTTACTTAGGGATGAAAACAATATGACATAAGCTAATAAGGAAGGGAAAAATTGGGAAGAAGGAATCGTTGTCTTGCACTTAAGAAGAGAAAAACATGAGTGAAGAGTAAAAGAAGAGAGAAAGAGTTTCGATGGTTTGGGATAAAAAAAGACAGCTGAGCTAGGGTTCATCTTTTTTAAGCTTTCTAGAGAGATTTTGAGGTTGTACAAGAAGGGGAAAAGGTAGAGGAAGATGAGAACTTCCATTTGAGGCAATAATCTTTTCATTTGGTGAAGATTCAAGGTATGTTTGATTTTTATACTTTGGATATGTGGAAGGGTTTTGGTTCATGAAGTCTAGGAAATACATGGGTTTAAGTTATCAAAATTTTATTGAATATGCTTTGTGGGTTTTAAATTTTTGCAACCCTATTAAAGTTGGGATTTTTGCCTATGAAAAGGGAATCAAGGAAGACAAGAGGAGCAAGAGGAGAAGCACATTTGAGCAAGTTATAAGCTAGGAATTCAAAGTGGGTTACATTTTTATAATTAAGTAATAAGCCATTAATGTCGCTTTTAAGAAATGGAAATAAATAATTTCAACTGCTTTTTAAATTTACATTTATTTCTCTTTGAATGCTTTGAGAATGTGCTACATGTTTAGTTTATGAATTGTGTTTTGAATTATGAAATGAAAAATGAAAATGATTTTTGAAAGGATATCAAGTTTCCAAAATGTTCCATTTGGGCAAACTGTTTTCAATTCATGAATTACATGTTATGTGGGTTTGGTGTAGTCCATTCAAGTATGTGACTTGCAGGTTGATCAAGTTAAAGGCTTCTCTCACTTGCCTGCTAGTGCCATGGAGCTCCTTCATGGACTTCCTCATGTTTATGTCTACGGAAAACCATTATATGGGTTTGTGATAGTACATTAAGTTTACAACTACACAGGACCATTATGTGGAAATGTTTAGTTCGTCATGTTTATGGATCTACCCAAATCATTTTGATGTGCTTATGGGCTCATGATATGCTGAGAAGAGTGATGCATATATGATTTGTATTAATGTGAATTTTTACAATGGAAATAATTATTTCAATGGTTTTGCTTGTTATTGGTTATAAAATTGTTACCCACGAGCTTTAGGCTCACCCCCCATTTTCGTCCCATCTTCAAGTGAAGAGAATGAGATCGAGTAACCAAGAGTCGAGGCATCACTCCACTTTTGCAATGTTTTAGTATTTTAAGCTAGTTTTGTAAAACAAGGCTTTAATTTCAGTTTGAGCAAATTATTGTTCATGTATCTTTTGTATTTTGGGATTTTGAGATATTGATGTATTGTGGCTTGAAATGCCCATTAAAGCTTTGTAAAACTCTTATCTTTTGATGCTAATGGAATATGATTGTGTTTTGATCATGACTCTCAAAGTTTGTGCATTGCATCTTCAAGTTTTCATAGGGGTAAGAAATTGTGTTCTGATTTATGGGGAAAACTGTTTTTGATCTAGACTAAATTTGACAAGTTGTCTTCTGGGAAGTTGTAGTTTATCCTTCTAGTTTTCCAACGTTACATAGTATGAAAATTTTGGACATCATAGTTAAGAGATATGGCCATTATAAGTGGTGATCCTACATAAGATGTATATATACAGAACAGTTATAGTAAGGATGAGAATTTATGGTATGTGATGAGTCATTTGAGTTGAGATTTGAGAGTTTAATACATCCAAATTGGTAACTAAATGTTTAAGGAGTGATATCGCATTAAAAGAAGCAAGTTTGGAAATAGTATAAGTGAAAGTGATGTTAGAATGGATGTAGGAACCATTGGAGATGCTTTGGAGAATTAGAACTTTAGGTGATGTAAGGAAGGCCCTGTAGAAACCCTTCCATCTGAGTCAAAGCTTATTCATACATCTGATTCAACTTTGACTAAATCCATCGTCTGATTCAACTTTGACTAAATCCATCGTCTGATTCAACTTTGACTGAATCATCCGTCTGATTTAGCTTTGACTGAATCCCTCTGTCTGATTCAGCTTTGACTGAATCCCTTCGTCTGATTCACGTTTGATTGAATCCCATCGTCTGATCCAGCTTAGGCTGCATCACTTCATTTGATCTTTCTACACTATTGGAAATTCGAGATTTTGAACCTCTAGATGGCAAAATCTCTCTTCAAGGTCTTGAAGAAACTTATAGATCTCGAAGTCCTCTTTGAAACCGTCCTAAGATGATCTAAATCCGATACCTTTAGTGAAAGTTAAGACAATTGTCCCAAAATAGGTTCAATAAGATTGAGAATAGAATCATGTTTGGATCAATAAGATTGTAATTTTGGTGATTGATTCATCTGGGCACACCAACCTTGTGGGACGATGGCTAATGAGGGGTCACTAAAATAAACCTACAGGGTAGTACGCTCTCGGTTTATGATTCCGGATGTTGAGCTCCAGAAATGGGGTCCAACATATTATGGTATAAGAGAGACTAGGTTTAGGTCCAGGGTTGGAAATAGGTTTAGGAGTATCCTAGGCATAAAATGGGTAGTTTATGACATAAAATGAATATGTATTATTTTAAATGGATAACTTACATTGTTTTAAATTGTTTCACTTGAATTGAAATTGTTCAATATGATTTAAATTGTTTTACATGATTTGAAGTTATTTTAAAAATTTTTACAAGAACTAAAGGTTTTTACTTGTTTTATATTGAAGGAGTGATTATGCTGCCTCGAAAAAGAACTCGAGGAGCTACGACTCGATCTCGCTCTCGCCAAGGGAGTATGGATGAATCCTATGTCCCATAAGATGTGGGGACACACTCTGCTCCTAATTCTGAGGCACCTAGTGTACAGTATGAAGTGTCGTCGCCTCCTCCTCCTATGCCTACCATGGATCCGCAATCCTTTCAAGCCTTTGCTCAGGCTTTCATTTATGTCATGGGCAAAGGTCACAAGTTCCGGTGCTAGCTCCAGTGGAGAGGAGTGGGTAGTATGATAAGCTCCGCAAGTATGGGATTGTGGATTTCAATGGGACTACAAATCTGAAAGAGGCTAAAGCATGGTTGAAGAGGATCGAGAGGGTCTTGATTTAGATGAAGTGCTCTAATGAGGAGAAACTGGATTATGCAGTGAGCTTGCTATCGGGGGGCACACTTCATTGGTGAGAATTAGTGCCCTATAGTCAGGTTATGCCTCCGGTACTGTCATGGAAAGACTTTGTGGAAGTGTTCAGGAAGAAGTACCTCTCGAGGGTTTATGTATAAGAGAAGGCTAGGGAGTTTCTAAATCTCACACAGAGGGACATGAGTGTGAGTGAATATAAGCTAAAATTCACCTAGCTGTCACGGTATGCGGCCAACATTGTTGCTAATGAGGAGGATAAGTGTCGAACGTTCGAGGGAGGACTTCATTTGGGGATCAAGGAGAAAGTCCTGATCCACAATTTCTGTGACTACCAGCAGTTTGTAGATGATGCACTCCAGGCTAAAAAACTAGAGAATATAAAGAATGAAGTGAGCAGGAAGAGGAAGAATAGGGAGCAATCTTTTAAGAAGAGAATGAGTGCTCTAATGCCTGAGAGGGGTACAAGGAGTTACCATACTCAGAGTGAAGTTGGAAGTTGTGGCCCTGCCAAGAACAAGCAGGCAAGGGCAGTTTCAAGGCAGGCCTTAGATGTGGGAGGCACTGAAAAGACAGGGAGGAGTAGATACACAAACCCCCAATGTGAGCATTGTGGGAAACTTCATAAAGGAGAGTGCTTCAAGTTACTTGGAGCATGCTTTCGATGCGGGGAGAAGGGATATATGATTAGGGACTATCCCCAAGTACCGAGGCAAGACGGGTTGCATTTACACGCCTCAAGGAGAGCAGAAATAGTGGGAACCGGGCCAGTCACTGAGTTGGACAGTTCTGTAGTAGCGAGGAAGGCTACTCCTCCAGGAAGGCTAAGGGGTCAGGCATAGGTTAGGGTGTTTTTCATAGCCAGAAAGGAAGCTGCAGCTGCACCTAAAGTTGTTACGAGTATGGCTTAGCTATTTAATTCTGAAGTATATGCCTTGATTGATTTTGGCTCCACACATTCGTTTGTTTCTGCAAGCATGATATTACATGATATTGATTTGATGCCATTGGGTAGTCCTTTGACTGTTAGTGCTCCTCTAGGGAGGAATGTGATTATAAGTCAATTATATAAAAGTTGTGAGCTCTTCATTGAGGGTGCTCAACTGGTAGTGGACTTACTACCCCTAGACTTAAAGGGGCCAGATGTCATACTAAGAATGGATGTTATGGAGAAATATCATGCGATGCTAGATTATGGACTTAAGGAGGTGGAATTTGATCTGGGCAATAGTGAGAAGGTGATTTTTAGAGGGGACAAGAAAACACCATCACCAAGAATTATTTCTTCTTTGCTAGCTGACAGGATGATGGGAAAGGGGTGTGAAGCCTTCTTGGCATATGTTGTGGACACTGATGTGAATGAAGGGAAGTTAGGGGATTTTCCAGATGTGTTTCCAGAAGATTTACTTGGTTTGCCACCGGTGAGGGAAATTGAGTTTGCCATTGACCTGATTCCAGGTACCGCACCTATTTCCATACCACTGTATAGAATGGGTTTAGTTGAGCTGAAGGAGCTTAAGGAACAGTTGGAGGAATTGCTAGAGAAGGGGTATATAAGGCCAAATTCATCGCCATGGGAAGCGCCTGTACTATTTGTTAAGAAGAAGGATGGGACATGGCGGATGTGTATTAACTATCAGAGACTCAACAGGGTGACTATTAAGAATAAGTATCCTCTGCCCCGGATTGATGATTTGTTTGACTAGCTGTAGAGGGCAAGGGTCTTTTCCAAGATTGATTTCAGGTCAGGCTATCATCAGCTCAAAATCAAGGAGTCTGATGCGAGTAAGATAGCCCTTAGAACTCATTATGGGCATTACAAGTTCCTAGTCATGCCATTTAGTTTAACCAATGCTCCAGCTGCTTTCATGTATCTTATGAATAGGGTCTTCAGGGAGAATCTATATTAGTTTTTCATAGTACTTATCGATGACATTCTGGTGTATTCTAAGAGTGAAGGGGAGCATGAGGAACATCTCAAAATAGTGTTGTAGACACTAAGGGAGAAGGAGCTTTATGCTCAGTTCAGTAAGTGTGAGTTTTGGCTCCACGAGATGATATTCCTTGGGAATGTGATTTCAAAAGATGGGGTAAATGTTCATCTGAGGAAGGTTGAAGCAGTGGTGAAGTGGCATGTACCCAAGATAGTAATAAAGGTGAGGATTTTTTTGGGTCTGGCAGGTTATTGTAGGAGGTTTGTGGAAGGATTCTCCATGATAACTACTCCACTAACCCGATTATTGAGGAAGAATTAGAAGTTTATCTAGAGTGATGAATTCTAGAAGAGCTTTGAGGAACTTAAGCACAGATTGAGAAGTGCTCCAATTCTGACTTTGCCTATAAGAGATGAGGGTTATATAGTTTACAGTGATGCTTCGAGAAAGGGTTTGGGCTATGTGTTGATGCAGGGAGGTAAAGTCATAGCTTATGCCTCGTGGCAACTGAAGCCACATGATCTGAATTATCCATCCCATGATCTGGAATTAGCAGTAGTAATTTTTGCCTTGAAGATTTGGAGACATTATTTGTATGGAGTTCAGATGAAGATTTTTATAGATCATTTAAGTCTCAAGCACTTATTGAGCCAAAAATAGTTGAATTTGAGACAAAGAAGGTGGTTAGAGTTGCTCAAGGATTATGATTTATTGAGTGAATATCATCCAAGGAAGGTGAATGTGGTAGCAGATGCCTTGAGTAGGAAATCCTCTATAGCTCATGTTCAAATAGTTTACCTGCCATTATTGGAAGAAATGACTAAGCTTAGGATAAGCTTGAAACAGGAGGAACCAGATTGTATTATTGCAAATTTTAGAGTGAGACTGATACTCAGGGAGAAAGTTAAGGAGTTACAAGCGTAGGATGTAGAATTGAGTAAGCTCCGAGGAGAAATTCAGAATGGAAAGAAATCTGAAGTGGTTGTGAGGGATGATGGACTTATGGTTGTAGGGAATAGACTTTGTATTCCAGATGTCAAGGAGGTGAAGGATGAGATACTAGATGAGGCACACAATATGCCTTATGTCATGCACCCAAGTAACACCAGGATGTACAAAGATTTGAAATAGCATTTCTAGTGGAAAAGCATGAAGAAGGATGTAGCAGAGTATGCAAGTAAGTGTCTAGTGTGTTAGCAAAGTCAAGGCTGAATACCAGGCACTTTCAAGTCAGTTAAGGCCATTATCCATTCCTGAGTGGAAGTGGCAAAGGGTGAATATGGACTTTTTTATGGGTTTGCCCAAGACCAATAAGAAGCATGATGCCATATGGGTTATTGTTGATCATCTGACGAAGTCAGCCCACTTTTTGGCAATTAAACAGATTGATTCTTTGCATATGCTAGCAAAAAAATATATTGACGAGATAGTAAGATTACATGTGATTCAAGATTCCATAGTTTTTGAGAGGGATCCTCGATTCATTTCGAGATTCTGGGGAAGCTTACAAGAGGCTCTAGGAACCAAGTTGAATTTTAGCACGACTTTTCATCCCCAGACTGATGGTCAATCTGAGAGGACCATTCGGACCCTTAAGGGAATGCTCAGGGCATGTGTGATGGATTTCAAAGGAGCTTGGGATGAACATTTTCCATTGGCCGAATTTGCTTACAATAATTCATACCACTTGAGCATTCAGATGGCTACTTATGAAGCACTGTATGGAAGGAGATGTAGACCTCCGATATGCTGGGATGAAGAAGGAGAAAGGAAACTAATAGGGCCAGAGTTACTTCAAATGACAGTGGACAAGGTCAACTTAGTTAAACAATGGCTTAAAGCGGCTCAAGATATAATGAAAGGCTATACTGATGCATACCGAAAGGAAATGGAGTATGAAGTCGATGAGAAAGTCTTCCTTAAGACATCCCTTTGGAAAGGAGTCATGAGATTTGGCAAGAAGGCCACATTGAGCCCATGATATGTAGGTCCCTATGAAATTCTTGAGAGGATTGGACCACTAGCTTATAAGTTGGCGCTGCCACCGGAATTATCACAGATTTATGATGTCTTTCATGTTTCCATGTTGGGGAGATATAAGTTAGATCCCTCTCACATCATTTGGACCACTGAGGTTCAGTTGAGGGATAATTTGACTTATGAGGAGACTCTAGTGGAGATATTGGACATTAAGGAAAAGGTCCTCAGGGATAAGACAGTTCAACTGGTGAAAGTCCTGCGGAGAAACCATTCTGTAGAAGAGGCCACGTGGGAGCCCTTGGAAGCCATGAAGGAGAAGTATCCATACCTCTTCAATGACTCAGGTAAGAATTTCGAGGACAAAATTTCTTTAAGTAGGAGAGAAATGTTAGCCCCTGAATTTTTTTCTTTAATTAAGCATGATTTTGATACGTGTTTAATTGTTGATATATTTAATTATTTACACTTAGCGATTAATGACACAAAAATGCTTAAGATATTCACTTTAATTCATATGTAATTTGAGGTATAATTTGGAAGCAAAGAAATTAAAGTGAGTCGAAAGCACCCCATTTGAGACATTTTTTTGAAGATTTATTTTTACTTGTCTTCATGGAAAAAAAATGAAGATAACAACATTTAAGCTTGGAGCTTTCCTTGATTTATTGACAGTGGTGGCCTTAAACCATAAACAAAGATAAAAGGCCTTCCAAGAGCTTA
The DNA here is from genome assembly GCA_025629825.1 of Erythroxylum guanchezii. NCBI lineage: Eukaryota > Viridiplantae > Streptophyta > Magnoliopsida > Malpighiales > Erythroxylaceae > Erythroxylum > Erythroxylum guanchezii. Next base: position 1,370 of record JAOTAX010114702.1, on the reverse strand, counting down.
AAACGTGAAAAGCAAATGAAGAGTGGGCTTCCTTTGACAAGTGTCCCACTAACTTGACAAGAAAAGACAAATTAGAAATCAAAGAAGGCTTTGCATGGAGAGCTTAAATGCAGTGTCATGCAGCGTTTTACTAAAAACACACATAGAAGAACTGTGCAGAGGGGAACAAAAAGAAGCAACCAACATAGGCGTTGTGCGTTAAACGCACAACACGTCTGTATTTTTGGAGAGGCGCGAAACGTTTTAAGAGGGCTACATATTTATTTGTGAGATTAACAAGCAATAGGGGATGGTGCAACAGAGGGTAGAGCATGCGGCTTGGCTAGAGGAGCAGTAGCTGCAGCTTCAGTTGGAAGCAGGCGTGAAGGTTGTGACTGCGTTGGCCTGAAGCTGCATCCCAAAAGTAGCGAAGTGAAGTACAAGGGCAAAATGTTTTAAGGAGGAGGCGATGTTTATTTGTCCCATTGGTGGAACAATGGAGAGCTACAATCGAGAAGCTAAAGTGGGTAGCACAGTGAAGGCAGTGCAGAATAGTGGAGGCTGCTTAAAGGAGTTACGACATTGAATAGAAATTTAGGGATTTTCAGTCAAGGATTGGAATGGGGACTGAAGTAATTTTTCGAAAAAAGATCCATAAAAGGTTAGGCATCTCGACGCCGGTTCGGAGGCGACATCGACGCCGACGACCTAGGTTAACTAATTTTATTATTATTTATTATTTCTTTCTCTTATTAGGAATTGATTGTGTTATCCTATTTTAATTGATTTGGGTATTGTGTATAGATAATCGAATTTTCGTTATTGTTCGGTTATTTGTGTATTAACCCGTTGGGTATTGGGAATTGCTTATGTTATCCTATTTTAATTGATTTTAATGTGTTCATTGAATTGCTAATTTCAAAGCCATTGCCAGAATTTCGATATAATCAATAATTGTTATGTTGAAATTCATGTGTAGCGACTAATGGTTCGTAATCATTAGGGATAACATGACTTAGGTTAAATGACGCATCGTATGTGGCTGTTACCTTGATTAATTAGTTTTCCTAATTCATAATGCTACTACCTAATTAAATCTAGAGATCATATCCTAGGTTGTTCGGTGGTTAGCTTTAATTAACAATCGTATCTTGATTAAAAAAACTAAGGAAAAACTCGGGTTAATTATTAACCCACGATTAATAGTTTCTAAGAGAGGTTAAACAATAACTAATTAATAAAATATATTTAGTCAGGGAGTAGAACGAGATTGAACCAAAGAATTGGGTCCCTACCAAATTCCCCATATTTATCATTTTATTGCATGTTTTCTTTAATTTGTTTTTATTAGATAGTTTTATTTTATTTTCTTCTTTCAAAATCCATCCCCC
>JAOTAX010114608.1:0-25602 GCA_025629825.1 Erythroxylum guanchezii | reverse complement strand
AGGTATGGAAAGTTTGAAAAACATTGGATCTATGTATAAAAAGTTATGCCTTCACGAATGAGACCTATGCAGATGACTAAATTTTTTTATGATATGTGTTAGGAAAATGACTAATGCTGGCATATGTAATTGTTATGCATGTTACCCAATAGCTTGTGAAAGCAGACAAGGAATAGAATTAGAAGTCGTACCTAGCACCTCTCAAGTTCAAGAAAATTAGAAAAGAGATCAAAACCCTGAAACAGTTGAGGTGAGTATAATCATGCTACTATACTTATATAGTAATCCTTTCTTTTCATCTTGTGGCTTGTTGAATTGTTCTCGAATCTGTATGACTTATTTGATATATGACTCCAAGTGTTTGAGTCTAGCATGTTGTATGCCAGATTGACTAGATGATATTCAGATTCTTTGTATCTTCTGGTTTCCTTGTTATGTTGAACCTATTAATTGCAATTCTTTGATGAATCATGTTTTTCTTGTTAACCATGATTGGTGAGTTCATAAGATACCCAGCTGATGGAATGTATTATCAGACCATGTGCACATAGGTAACCCACTGGTGATGGGTTAGATCTGGGTCCTACCTAGAGAGGGCAGGCCTACAGGGGCAGGGTTAGGCTAACCTTGTCTAGAATCAGAAAAGGGGAGATACGTTGTATTAACATGCGCCTGTCTCTTCTTAAGAAATTCAGAAAAATCAGAACTCAGAAATAAGAAAGCTTAGAATTAGAATTCCTATAGAACTCTACCAAAGAAAGAAACCAGAATTCAGAAAGAACCCAAAACTTAGAAAAGAACCCAGAACCCAGAAAAGAATTCAGAAACCAAATTCATTTTTATAATAGAACAATTCATAATGAGATTTAATATTGATACCATGTATTGTTGCTTAGAATGCCATAAACCATTCTTGTGAAGCTAGCGTTGTATTAACTAGCCTCACAAGCATCGCAGTATGTTCATATCTTACTGAGTCGTGTTGTAGACTCACCTCTCACTATCATCATTTCAAGGGATTAGCAGATCGTACGAGAGAGAAATCCAAACCTTTTAAGACTCACTTGGATAAGCAGACAAGTAATGTTTTTGGCATGATGTTAATTGCAGATGCTTAGATGCTCCATAGTTTCTCATAATCATATGTACATGATACATGTATAGATATGTTATGTTATTGAGAATGAAGTCAGTTAATGATATGAGATGACTAGATTGGCAGATTATAAGTAGATAATGTATGTGAGAAGTGTAGATTTGGATCCTTACTTCTTTCAAACTTATTAAGTAGGTATAAGGATTAATCAGACAAACGAATGGGTCATGCCGAATTTTCAGTAGAATATAGAAAAAAATTAGGCTTACTACAGCTTTTGGTGGTATTAAGCATACCTATTCCCTAGTGCTAACACGGTCTAAAAGGCAGGTCGTGTCAATATAATCCTAGAAATAGGTTGATATAAATCTTCTAGATTAAAGTCAAACCTAATAGAGTAATTCTTATATCAATGAATACAATTATATAAATTTTATTTGAAAAGATATTTTGATTAATCAACCTAGGATATGATATTAATAATTTAGAGAATGTTATCAACATAGCTGAGGAATTTCCATGGTCCAATGAACTTTAGGTTTAATTAATGTGTGATGATTTATTTGCACGAGAAGTTTTATGAGCAATTCATTATTTAAGTATCAATACTTTTATTGACTATTTCTTAGTTCAATCTTTGTTCTAATAAATTAATTATGCTAATTTGCTTTAGTTTACTACTTCAAATTTAAAAATTGATTAATCACTATCCTTATTATTTATCAATTAGATAATAGCAAAAAGGTTAATACTAATACTCGTAGTCTCTGTAGGATTGACACTTGCAATATATTACTTATATTATAAAAGTGATAGGTGCACTCGCCTAGAAGAATTTATAAGGTAGAAGTTTGAACATTGATAAACTCATACTAAGTAACATATTTATTTATAAGGGGGTTATTGGTTATTATGTTTTAAGACATTGTTACCAAGTTTGAAATCAGAGATATTAATTCATCATTTTGTAAAAGAGTGGCCAATGTTATGAGTTGATTTAGAAAACTTAGTGATTAAGAAAAGTTTGTATAAATCCAAAATTTCAAGAATTTTAGTAAGTTATATATACTAATTAGGTAGCTGACAATTTTAAAGAGATTTCAATTATTGTTAGTTGGTTTAGTAACGTATATATTTTCATGTATGTAAGACAATTTGAACATATCATGTCTAATTGTTGATTAATTAAGATTTAAATAATTTTTTTTACTGCTTTGCAATTTTTTTCACAAATTTTGGAACTTCTCATATTATAATAGATAAAGTAAAGTTTTAAGAAAAAAACTTAGTTGCATTTCATATTGGATTGTGACTTGGATATTATAATTCACTACTTTAAAATAAGAATTAGAATTAAATTGTGACACTACAATAGAATGAACTTTTAGCGGCGAAAAAGATCATCGATAAAAGTATAAAAAGCGTCGCTAATAATAATTCATGACGATTTAAATTAATCACCAGAAACGTCGTCAAATCCCTGTAGCTGAAAACTATAGGTGATGGTTTTTCGTATTCGTTGCTAAAAGATTTTGCCTGCGCTTCATTTTCTTAGCTAAAAAGTATAAGCGACAATTTGAGAAATAGTTGCGAATATATTTTCGCTACGAAAGTATTTCATAGCGAAAGATTATTGGCGACTATTTCTTAAATTGTCGCTCATAGCGAAAGATTATTTGCTACGTTTTCCAAAACACAGCTAAAAGTTTTTAGCTATGTTCACTATAAGAAAATTTGGTTTTAGCGACAAAAATTACCGATGGAAAATAAAGATTTTTTATCGACAAACAAATTTGGTGACGAAAATTACCTACAAAAAAAATTGTCGGAGATGTGGCGGTCGTCACAAATTTAGTGACGGACTATTATAATTCCATCGGTAAATTTAGTGATGGAATTTTGTAATTCCTTTGGGAAATTTAGCGATGAAACACTTTAATTTTGTCGGTAAATTTAGTGACAAAATTTTGCAATTATGTTTGAAAATTTAGCGGTCGTAAGATTTTGTTTGTCGGTAAATTTACTAACAGAACTACAATATTTTGTCAGTAACTTTTACCTACAGACAAACAGTGTCCGTCGTTAAATTTACCTACATAAAATGTTATTCTGTCAGTAAATTACCGACGGAATATCGTAATTCCGTTGGAAATTTTACCTATGATAATTTCAACCACCATTTCTCACTTTCTTCCTGAATTTTCAGTTGATAATCTATTGATTTTTCTACATTAATTTCTCTAAACAATAAGTTGATTGATCATATAAAGTAAAAATTATCCTGATTGTTAATATATAATAAAATTATAATGTACAGTAATAAGTATCTTGAAAATAACTATAAACTAAGAATTCATAAAAAATTACTTAAAAGTAGCAAAACATCTATATTCACTTATCCATCTAAGCTATGTAGTTAGTAAGGCGGATGTTCTAACTGTTGCGATGAGGTGCTGCCCCTCTCCTTCTATTCATCATCTCATTACGAAGCTGGGCTATGTACTCCATTGACTGTTGCAATTGAGTTGCCAGCCTCTCTATTGCGCTCTCAAGCTGAATGACTCTTTCATTTGATGTGGACCGCCTACTAGATCCAACTATACTAGATGTGGAGTATTGCAAATAGCAAGTTTTTGCAAATGAACCTAAGCTAAAGATCCTTCCATGGCAGTCCCTACCACCCACTATATCAAGATATGTCTGACTCTCATTAACAATTTTAGAGTGCTGAGATTGTCGTTGAATGTTTTGTATTTGGTCCTATCATTATAACTGTTTATGTTAATAAGTGATAATGTTTAAGAATTAATATTAAAGCATAAATTTTACATACATTAAGTTCTTTGCATCGAGTATTGATGAAGGTCACACCATCATGTTTCTTAGTATGGGTGTGCAAAAAGAGCTGACATAGTGTAGGCTTCTTGCCTATAGACTTTTCCTGCATCAAAATAAAGTGTTATAAGTAAACTACAATTTACAAAAATTTCGGCAAAGTTTCCTCTATTTTTATGATATTTACCCCTGTTGAATAAAAAAATTTACTCAACAACATAGTTATTAATGGCATTAGACATTTATAATATTAGCATTCTTCATAATACATATATATTTTCATTCTAAATTTCATACAACAAATTACATTGAAATCAAATTTCATACATTAAAGTACAAAAATCATAATATAACAATAAAGTTTAGAAACTTACAAGTTTCTCTGTATGCTCTTGGTGGGTCACAGACCCTCTAGTGTGTACGGTTAAACTCTCTCCCTCTGGTCCTCCACTTCTGTTTGTAGAATTGCACTCTGAAATGGACATTGCCTTGGGTGATGCCCAATACTATTACCAACGAGTCTATATTTCTTTAGATATGTAAGGACGTCATACACCATTCTTATGTATCAAACCAAGAAAGTCTCTATAACATGCACTAGCGTGCCTCTCCCATACATTATAAATTATATCATCAAATTTTGAATCACAAAATAATTCTTTCTAAAAAAAGAAACACTATAAGTACTTATAAACTACAATATTTATCTAAATAATGTATAAAATTAGATAAAATAAAAAAGAATAAAGAATATATTTTTTGTACCTCAAACTCTTGATAATAAAAATCCTTTGTTGCCTGAGAGATATTCTTCCATATATATCCCATGAGATCTATCTTCTCCTTGAACTTGGATGAGATATTTCTAGAGCACGTTCTGGACAGAACCAACCTAATAAATAAGGTATTTTAGATCATTTTGAAATTAAAACCTATAACTTCAGTATAAACCTATGGTGTTATCATGTATTACAAAATTTATAGAATTTCACTCGCAGATTGTTGACAATTGTGATGTAAGTTCTTTTATCAACTCCCTTAGCTCCAGGCTGGAGACCAACTCCTTCATTTGCAACATTTACCCTTGATATCTCTGTCGGTATAGGGGTGGTGAATGGTTGATAAGTGTAAATTGCATTATGTTTTAGGGCTTAGTTTGATATGTATTTAACTATTAATTCAATCATTTAGTATGTGTTTAGGTTAGAATTGTGATAGTTTGTTAATTATTTAGGTTTTAAGTGTTGTATGGGTTAGTATAAGTCTTTGAGCTTAAATGTTATGTCTTTGAGGTACCTTGATGTGTTTGCTAGTATTTCAGGGTCAACATCAAAGAACAGAGGAGTTTTGGAGACATTTGAGCTAAAACAACGACCCACAATTGTAGCATGTCAGGCCACGATCGTGATAGAAGCATCAGAATTGGCCCATGATCGTGATAGAAGCGTAAGGAATGGCCTACGATTATGGCCTGCATGTAACGATCATGATAGAAGGCTCGGATGTGGCCCACGATTGTGGCCTGTATCGAGCAGATGTGTAGACACAAAAAAATGTCAAGTTCTAAGGGATTTTTTAAACCTTTCGGACCTCGAAAAAAACCTAGGGCTGCTCAGAATACAAAAGATATTTAAAGAACAACAAAAAGAGGCAGAAGGAGAGCTTTTGCATCAGCCACCTTTAGAAACCTAGAGAGAATTCATCAAGAGATAGAGGAAGAGAGAAGAGGAGAAGAAGCTGACTTGACATACTTCCCGGATCAGGAGGTTTCCCGACGTCACTGCCTCCTATCCTCCATTTAGATTGTATTTCCTATTTATTTTTAGTTTTATCATTGTATATAATTGGATTGAATAGTAAATGATAGGATCTAGAATGTTGAGGATGTTCTAAACTCACCTTTGTAGTTTTATTCTTGAATTAATGAAATCTAATTGTTTATATGTTTAATGGATTTGTTGTGGTTTGATTCTACGATTGTATAATTCGGTAATAAACTGAGAGGGTAAATGGAATTAAAAACAATTAAATTGGACTAACAATAGTTAAGTGATTTAATAGAACAAGAATTGAATCAGATCGAGAAATTGTGCAAAGATAGATTTGGCATAAGTTTCCGATAGTTTATTAGAGAACTTCATAACTAATTAGGGTTTTGGATAGGTTGTGAATTGAGAGATTGCAACTTCCATAATCTAATTAGAGTTTATGATCTAACTAGATCGAGCAATCACATTGAATTTCAACTCTTTATTATTGAATTAATCACCTATAAGTTCATTTCTAAAGTTTGATTTTAAATAAACACTATGGTACGTGGCATTGTTTGATTAGATGAATTAAGAAAGCAAGTTCTCGCCTTGACTCCTAGGCTGGTGGAATTTTTCACCAATAAACCTCGTGAGAGTTACATTATGGGTTTCCAGCCTATATATGATCCTAGGGTTTATTATGCAAAGCATTGTCATGCCAATTATGTGAATTTTTTTTGTTAATAATAAGTTTGAACTAATCATATTGAAGTTCAAGTCTTTATGTTTGAATTAATCAACTACAAGTTCATTTCCAAAGTTTGATTTTAAACAAGAACTATGGTATATGGCATTGTTTGATCAGATGAATTGAGAAAGCAAGTTCTCGCTGTGACTCTTAGGTTGACAGAAATTTTCACCGATAAGCCTCATGGGAGTTGCATCACAGGTTACCAGCCTATATAGCATCCTAGGGGTTTATTATGCAAAAATTGTCATGTCAATTATGCAAATTTCTGATGTTTATACTAAGTTTGAATTAATCATATTGAAGTTCAAGTCTTTATGTTTCAATTTAAACAATGCCCTAACAAAAATACTTAGACTATTAAACCCCAGCCTAAAAACAAATCTATCATTGTTAAAGGTAAAATTGCAAAGAACAACACAAAACTGATCACATTGTAGACATTACTTAGTTGAACAACTTACCTTGATAGAAGGACAATCGCAAACTACAAAGAAGACTGATGAGGTTGGACAATTATTGACGCTCTTCAACATAGAACATGACCTGCAAGAAAGCCAATAAACAATTAGCTAGTTTTTGATAAGTTTTGAATTGAGCATAAGTACAAATATGTATGGGTTTTAAGTTGTGTATTGCATATTTTGTTTTCCTTCTATTAATTTTGTCATATCCTACAACTTATAATATTGTTTAAGATATTGAAGCCTCAATCTCTGTTTGAAAAAGAACAATTAACCTCAATTTGATCATAACCATTTTTGGCAATTTCACATATGAACAAAGACAACATATAAATTTTTTGCAAGATCATAACCATTATTATATAAAACCATTATTATGGACAAAGACAACAATTAACTATATTTGGGTTTCTTTTATGCATAACCATTTTTTATACACATTAAGTGTTTATTTTTAAAACTTTTTGTTAGGTATGGCATTGGTTTCATGCATATCAAGTGTTTATTTTTTTAGCTCAAAAACTTTAATGATAGGTATGGAATTAGTTTAACTTAAGGAATTGCATTAAAGAATGCCTAGAGTATTTTTATAAGGGCCAAGCAATTATATGATGAAACTATGCTAAATCTTCATATGATCATACTGTATTTTTTAAATGTTTACAAGCAAGTACGTGCACATCTATTATCCTCTAAGTGTTGGACCCCGTTTTTAGAGACCAACATCCGGAGTTATAAAATGTGATCTTCATTACCCCATATTTCTGGGGTCCAACTCTTGCTCTAATACCATAAGTGTTGGGCACCCCACCCTCGTAAGACACGTGCCTAACATCTTAAGTGATATCTAAACATGCATTCCACAAAGATGGCACGCTCATACCAGTAAGTCACTAAAATCATAATTTGACTTCTTCAGAATAATTGTAGCTCTATGTCTCTATTTTATTTAGAATTAAGAACCATCTCATTCAGAGCTCTATAGATCAAGATATGATTAAAATACCGAAGTATATTCATATCCAATTCCTACTCTTCCAACTGATTCCCTCACTTTCTTTCCATCAATCTTTTTCAAATAAACACCAAAAGCTACCAAATTTTATGGAGAGATAGAGGAACATTTTAGGAATCTATTCATTTAATAATCACTTCATTTGGAGGTAGAATGACAAAGTTATGGCCAAAAGAATCAAATATATTCAGATCTGAAAAACCCTTCGAGTGGTGAAAATGTTGGTGAAACTGTGGAAGAAACAAGGTGCGATCGCACCTTTCTTCGTCGCGAGCGTGACTAAAGCTGTCCTATATATATTACATCCTATGCGACATTACTAACTTAAAATGATCATATCTCTTAACTCCGATATCGAAAATTTTCATACTTTATACCATTGGAAAGCTAAAAAGATAAGCTACAACTTTTTAAAAGACAACTTTGTCTAATTCAGCCTAAATTAAACCAAAATTTCCCCCGAAGTCAGAATACACATTTTCCCTTATAAAAAACTTGAAAAATGCAATGTACAACTTGGAAGGTCGTGAGCCAAAATGCAATCGTATTTCATTAATGAATCGAAACAAAGTTTGAGCCTAGATTTAATTACATATTAATCATCCACATCAAACTTAATACAAAATACAAGTGTATGCTCATGGTTAATATGCCTATAAAGCTATCTAAAAATCTAGTAACTAACTTAGTTACAAAAGTCTCTAACTATCTTGGAGTTTGTCCCAATGCCTTGCAAGGATCAACGATCTTCTTGTTCTGCACCTAGGAGTGGAAAAATATTTGGTTTAGCTACAACGCTCAGTGGCTAATATATTTATCGCCATTGGCAATGAGCTACGCATTCAAGCATGTATTCATATATATCTAGCAATTCAAGCATTCTCAATTCTAGCTCCAAAACTCAAAGTTAAGCGTATTATCACATAAGCATCTCATGCTTCAACCATTCATACATAGCACACAATTATTGATCATGCTCAACAATTCAAATGCAATGCACAGTCAAATGGCTCGAGGGTTTCATGGAATGAAATGGCGAAACCGAAGCTTAGACGATGAACAAAATGAGTCCACTTTTCGGAGCTCATATACCATAAGCGGGCATCCGGGAGAAGGCACTTGTCAATGTGCACGTGACTAACGAAATGGTTCCTCTATCGCCCATACAAAAGCACATATTCATGCTCAATTCATTTCATCAAATGATCATACTTTCATGCTTTTTCCTCTTTTCATTAAAATCAAAATGTCATAACCATTTTCAAGGTATAACATAGTCATAAATCATCATGCATTTCCAAGCACTCACAACAATTCAATTTCAAGCAATCAAACATACACACACATAGGCAAGAATTTGCCCAATTACACAATAACTATAAATACATTGCCCACCTCATTTTGCTTGAAAATCCAAACTCAATTATGCCCTTCCTCTTGCTTTTGGATAGGGTTTTCTTGATTTCCTAAGATAACCAAAATTCTCATTGAATCCAAATTCAAATGGAAACCCCTAAAAATTAAATAATCAAAAGTGACGAAATTGAACTTAAACCTAACTTACCCATAGTCCATCTAGGTCAGAAAAGCCAAAACCTAGTTTAGAAACCCTAAAAATCAAATGGTTATCTTAAATCACCTTCTTCCTTCCTTCATTCCTAACATAAACCCATTTCTCTCTCTTTCTCTAATAAAGCAAGAAGAAAAGATGAACTTACCTTAACAAGATGATTTCCTCTTCTTTTTCCTTCTTCTTTCTTTCTCTCTCACGATTTTCTCTTCTTCTTCCCTAACTTCCTCGATTCTTCTTCTTCTCCTCTCTTCTTTCACGTTTTTCTCTCTTTTCTTCCCTTTCTCATGACTTCTCTCTTCTTCTTTCTTAATTCAAGACAATTCTTTTCTTGTTCTTCCAAAGATGTCCCTCCTTTGTTTTTCCCTTCCAAGTTTACCCTTCCCTGTTTTAACATAAAGTCTACTAACTACTTAGCCTATTAAATCTAACACCTTACTTAATCCTAAATTAATTCTAACGTTTCCATTCTAATTCTAATCTCTATTCATGCTCACTAAATTTAATGACCTAATTCTAAAAATAAATAAATAAACAAACAAAAACGTAAATAAATAATTAAACAAATCATGGATAATTTTAGAAAAAAATTTGGGGTCTAACAATTCTCTCCCTCTAAAAGAATTTCGTCCTTAAAATTCTTACCTGAGTCATTAAAGAGATGTGGATACTTCTCCTTTATTAATTCCAAAGGCTCCCATGTTGCCTCCTCTTTTGCATGGTTCTTCCATAAGACTTTAACCAGCTTTACAACCTTGTTTCTCAAGACCTTTTCCTTTGAATCTAAAATCTCCACTAGCTATTCTTCATAAGTCAAATCCTCCCTTAATTGAACTTTTGAAGCTTGAACTATGTGTGAAGGATCTGATCGGTACTTCCTCAACATCGATACATGGAAAATATTGTGAATCTTAGATAATTCGGATGGCAAAGCTAATGTATAGGCTAAAAGCCCAATCTTCTCAATGATCTCATAAGGGCCTATGTATCTTGGACTAAGCTTGCCCTTCTTACCAAATCTCAAAACTCCTTTCCATGGTGAGGCTCTAAGAAACACTTTGTCTCCAACTTCAAATTCCATCTCCCTTCTATGCGCATCTGTATAGCTTTTCATCCTATCTTGAGCTGCTTTGAGTCTCTGTTTCACCAATTTAATCTTGCCAACTGTAACTTGTACCAACTCAGGTCCTAAAAGCCTCATTACACCTTCCTCATCCCAACAAATAAGAGTTCTATGCCTCCTACCATACAAAGCTTTATAAGGAGCCATCTGAATTCCTGAGTGGTAGGAATTATTATAAGCAAATCCAATTAAAAGTAAATGATCATCCTATAAGCCTTTGAAGTCCATAACATAAGCTCTCAACATTGCCTCCAATATCCGTACTGTTCTCTTCGATTGTCCATCAGTCTGTGAATGGAAAGCTGTGCTAAAATGTAACTTAGTTCCCAAATCTTCTTGTAAGCTTTCCCAGAATCTGGAGGTGAACCTGGGATCTCTATTCGAGACTATAGAGCTTGGAATCCCATAAAGTCTGATTATTTCATCCACATATTTCTTAGCCAAAGCATTCAAAGAATCCATCTGTTTAATTTGCAAGAAATGTGCTGAGTTAGTTAGCCTATCAACAATCACCCATATTACATCACGCTTCCTGCTAGTTCTTAGCAATCCCATCAAGAAATTCATCGTAATCTTCTCCCATTTTCATTTAGGAATCGATAAAGGTTTAAGCTTATCGATAGGCACTTGATGTTCTGCTTTAACTTGCTGACACACTAAGTATTTTTTAGCATATTCTGCAACATCTTTCTTCATTCCTTTCCACCAACAGAGCTCTTTTAAATCTCGATACATTCTCGTACTCCCTGGGTGCATTGCATAGGGAGCATTGTATGCCTCATCGAGAATCTCATCCTTCAACTCTATCATGTCTGGAATACACAATCTGTTACCTGTCACCATCAATCCATCTTCTCTTATCTCTATTTCAGAAGGTTTACCATTTTTAATCTCTTCTCTAAGTTTGCTCAAATACTCATCTTGCTCCTGCAATTCCTTAATCTTCTCATTCAACACTGACCTTACTCTAAAATTAGCCAATACACAACTAGATTTGGCTTGTCTCAATGTCACTCTAAGTTTGGCTAATTCTTTAAACAAAGGAAGATACATTGTCTCCACATATGCCATAGTCGATTTTCTACTCAATGCATCTGCTACTACATTAGCTTTCCCCGAGTAGTCGTCTATCATCAAGTCATAATCTTTAAGTAGCTCTAACCATCTTTTCTGTCTCAAATTCAACTCTTTCTGGCTCATTAGATACTTAAGACTCTTATAGTCTGTAAACACCCTGGTGGTGACTCCATATAAGTAGTGTCTCCATATTTTCAACGCAAAGATTATGATAGCTAATTCCAAGTCATGCGTAGGATAATTCATCTCATAAGGTTTCAATTGCCTGGAAGCATAGGCAATCACTTTATCTCCTTACATCAACACACACTTTAATCCCTTACTCGAGGCATCACTATACATTATGTATCCATCATTACCCAGAGGCAAAGTCAAAATCAAAATCGGTGCACTCGTCAATCTGTACTTAAGCTCCTCAAAGCTCTTCTGACATTCATCTGCTCACACAAACTTCTGATTCTTCCTTGACAATTTGGTGAGTAGAGCTGCTATTATAGAAAAGCCCTTCACAAATCTTTGGTAATACCCAGTTAAACCCAAGAAACTCCTCACTTCTGCTATATTCTTAGGTGCTTCCCATTTCACCACAGCTTCAATTTTTCTCAGATCCATATGTACTCTGTGCTTTGAAATCACATGTCCAAGAAACACCACTTCCCTTAGCCAGAATTCGCATTTATCGAATTTGGCATACAACTCGTTCTTCCTCAATGTCTCTAAGGCAATCCTCAAATGTTCCTCATGTTCCTTGTCACTCTTAGAATAAACCAATATATCATCAATGAAGACAATCATAAATTGGTCTAAGAAGGAATTAAAGACTCTATTCATTAAGTCCATGAAAACTGCAGGGGCATTTATCAATCCAAAGGGCATGACGAAGAACTCAAAGTGGCCATATTGTGCTCTAAAAGCAGTCTTTGACACATCAGACTCCTTTATCCTCAATTGGTAATAACCCGATCTCAAATCTATCTTGGAGAAGACCCTTGCCCTTTGCAATTGATCAAAATAATCATCTATGCGTGGGAGCGGATATCTATTCTTGATAGTGATATGATTGAGCTTCTTGTAATTCACACACATCATCAACGATCCATCTTTCTTCTTTACAAAAAGAACTGGAGCTCACCAAGATGAAGAGTTAGGCATAATGTACCCCTTTCTCCAACAAATCTTCTAACTGCTCTTTAAGCTCCTTCAACTCTGCCGGAGCCATTCAGTAAGGCAGAATTGAGATCGATGAAGTACTTGGAAGAAGTTCAATGGGAAACTCAATTTTCCTAGGTGGTGGTAGTCCTGATAATTCCTCGGGAAAGACTTCCGGGAATTCTATGACCATAAGAATATCTTCTAACTTTCCTCCATCAACCTTTGTGTCTACCACATAAGCCAAGAATGCTTCACATCCGTTCCTCATCATTCTCTCGGTTGTTAGAGCCGAAATAATTCTAGGCAGACTTGCTTTTTTGTCCCCCATAAACACCACCTTTCTACCGTTGTCCAATTCAAATTCTACTGTCTTCCGATTGCAATCCAAATTAGCATTATACTTCTCTAACGTGTCCATACCCAAAGTCACATCTAATCCCCCCATCTTCAATGGCATCAAATCCACCACTAACTGTTCCTTACCAATACATACTTCACAATCTCTATAGACTTGACTAATAATAATATACTGGCTGATTAGAGAACTAACCATCAAAGGAGTATCCAATGGGCTCAGTTCTCTACCATGCACAGTTCTACTCAATGACACAAACGAATGAGTAGAACCCGGATCAATCAAAACAATTACACCAACATCAAATAATTTATCATACCAGTCATAACTTTTGGAGTTGTCTCTGTGTCCTCACGTGTCATTACAAATACTTTAGCTAGTGCTTGCCCTCTTAGTCTCCCTGGAGGATTTACTTTCTTGGCTACCTCAAAACTGCCCACTTTAGTTGCAGTCTTGTGCCCTACTGTCTCAGCTCTTTTTGAAGCTTGCATCTTAGTTCTCTCCTGTCTTGCATACTGAGGGCACTCTCTAGCCATGTACCCTTGCTCTCCACAATTAAAGCAAGCTCCTGTCAATCTGTAACACTCTCCTCTATGGAACTTGCCATAATGATCACATTTAGGAACCGAATACTTATCCCTTTCTCCCTTTCTACTGCCTCTCACCGTTGAGGCTTGATGAGAAACAGTCCTCATCTGTCTAGACCTGCTTGCACCACTACTACTCTCCTTAAACTGCACAGGGAAGGTCTTGGAACTCGTTTCTGGTATAGGAGTACCACCTCCCATCTTGAACTGTTCTCTCCACTTTCTCTTTTTGTTCACGGTGCTTTTTATGTTCTCAATATTTTCAACCCTCAGTGCCGCCTCAACCAGCTATTGAAAATCATAAAAATTCTGTACCATCACTTTTTCTCTGATGGCTAGATACAGTCCCTCTTCAATCCTACGGCACTTATCCGCCTCACTCATCATCATCTCAGCTGCATACCAAGATAATTGTATAAATATGTGCTCATACTCGCTCACTGTCATCTCCTTCTGCGTGAGACTCAGAAATTTTCTCTGCTTCTGTTGAATGTACATCTCCGACAGATACTTCTTCTTATAAACAACAAGGAAGTCCTTCCATTCCAACACTGGCAGTTTTAATTGACTTCTCGGTACACATTTCCACCAATGCAAAGCATCTTCCTGTAATAAGCTAGCAACATATTCCACTTTCTCGTCATCTTCACAATCCACTTGCTCCAATACCCTTTCTGTCTTCCTCAGTTAGGTCTCAGCCTCTTCTAGATTAGTGGTCCCATAGAAGTCCACTACTCTATACTTCCTCAGCTTATCAAATTGCTTCCTCTTCTTAACTGGGATTGGAGCAGAAGTTTGCGACATCTGGCCCATAGCTTGGACAAATGCCTGAGTAAATGCCTAAAATAATCTCGGGTCTAAGGTAGGCACTTGCTCTGGTGGAACAGGCAACTCCTGCATCTGTGACCGAGAGGACCTACTACCATGCCCTATAAAAGCCTCAGCATTTTCTGAGACTACTGACTCCTCAGTACTCTCCTCTCTTGGTGTAGAGTCAGTTGCAATTGATCCTTGCAAAATTTCTCGTGTCCTTCTATGAGGTGGCATCTTACTCCTTCAATTTAAAACACTATCGATTAGCTTACGTTTCATTTTAATCTTATTTCCTACATGTATGTATGATATGTATGTCACTTAATGCAAATAATCAATTCACAATGCAAGCAGTAATCACATAGTATAAAAATTCATACCACTATGCATTCTAAGCTTAGGAAAAGCCTAAGCTCTGATACCTTAAGTGTTGGACCTCGTTTCTGGAGTCTAACATCCAGAGTCATAAAACGTGATCTTCATTACCCCGTATTTTTGGAGTCAAACTCTTGCTCTGATACTATAAATGTTGGGCACCCAACCGTCGTAAGACATGTGCCCAATGTCCTAAGTGACATCTAAACATGCATCCCACAAGGGTGGCACGCTCACACCAGTAAGTCATTAAAATCATAATTTGACTTCTTCAGAACAATTGTAGCTCCATGTCTCGATTTTATTTAGAATCAAGAACCATCTCATTCAGAGCTCTGTAGATCAAGATATGATTAAAATACTGAAGTATGTTCATATCCAATTCCTGCTCTTCCAACCGATTCTTTCACTTTATTTCCATAAATCTTTTTCAAATCAACACCAAAAGCTACCAATATTTATGGAGAGATAGATGAATGAGTTAGAAATCTATTGGTTCAAGAATCACCTCATTTGGATGTCAGATGGCAAATTTATGGCCAAAAGCATCAAACATGTACAGATTTGGAAAACCCTTCGGGTGGTGAAAACGTTGGTGAAGTTGTGGAAGAAACAAGGTGAGATTGCACCTTTCCATGTTACGATTGCACTCGAGGCCACTCCCAAGGTGCGGTCACACCTTGCTTATCGCAATTGCACCCGAGGTTAGGTACGATTGCACCTTTCTTCATTGCGAGCGCGACCGAAGCTGTCTTGTATATATTACATCCTTTGCAACATTACTATCTTAAAATGATCATATCTCCCAACTCCGATATCCAAAATTTCCATACTTTATACCGTTGGAAAGATAGAAAGATAAGCTACAATATCTAAAAGACAACTTTGTCTAATTCACCCTAGATTAATTCAGATATTCCCCTAAAGTCAGAACACACATTTTTCCCTATGAAAAACTTAAAATATGCAATGTACAACTTGGAAGGTCATGAGCAAAAATGCAATCATATTTCATTAATGAATCCAAACAGAGTTTGAGGCTAACTTTAATTATATATCAATCATCCACGTCAAACTTAATACAAAATACAAGTGTATGCTCATGGTTGATATGCCTATAAAGCTATCCAAAAATCTAGTAACTAACTTAGTTACAAGAGTCTCTAACTATCTTGGAGTTTGTCCCAATGCCTTGCAAGGATCAATGATCTTCTCGTTCTACACCTGAGGAGTGGAAAAATATTTGGTTGAGCAACAACGCTCAGTGGCTAATATATTTATAGCCATCGGCAATGAGCCACACATTCAAGTATGTATACATATATATCTAGCAATTCAAGCATTCTCAATTCTAGTTCCAAAACTCAAAGTTAAGCATATTATCACATAAGCATCTCATGCTTTAACCATTCATACATAGCACACGATTATTGATCATGCTAAACAATTCAAATGCAATGCACAGTCAAATGGCTCGAGGGTTCCATGGAACGAAATGGCGAAACCGAAGTTTACACCATGAACAAAATGAGTCCACTTTTTGGAGCTCATATGCCACAAGCGGGCAGCAGGGAGAAAACACTTGTCAACGTGCACGTGACTAACGAAATGATTCTTCTCTTACCCATACAAAAGCACATATTCATGCTCAATTCATTTCATCAAATGCTCATACTTTCATGTTTTTTCCTCTTTTCATTAAAATCAAAATGTCATAACCCTTTTCGAGGTATAACATAGTCATAAATCATCATGCATTTCCAAGAACTCACAACAATTCAATTTCAAGCAATCAAACATACACACACATAGGCAAGAATTTGCCCAATTACACAATAACTATAAATACATTACCCACCTTATTTCATTTGAAAATCCAAACTCAATTGTGCCCTTCCTCTTGCTCTTGGATATGGTTTTCTTGATTTCCTAACATAACCAAAATTCTCATTCAATCCAAATTCAAATGGTAATCCCCTAAAACTTCAATAATCAAAAGTGAAGAAATTGAACTTAAACCTAACTTACCCATAGTCCATCTAGGTTAGAAAAGCCAAAACCTAGTTTAGAAACCCTAAAAATCAAATGGGTCTCTTAAATCACCTTCTTCCTTCCTTCATTCCCAACACAAACCCATTTCTCTCTCTTTCTCTAATAAAGCAAGAAGAAACGATGAACTTACTTTAACAAGATGATTTCCTCTTCGTTTTCCTTCTTTCTTTCTCTCTCATGAGTTTCTCTTATTCTTCCCTAGCTTCCACGATTCTTCTTCTTCTCATCTCTTCTTTCACGTTTTTCTCTCTTTTCTTCCCTTTCTCACAACTTCTCTCTTCTTCTTTCTTAATTCAAGACAACTCTTGTCTTGTTCTTCCGAAATTGTCCCTCATTTGTTTTGCCCTTCCAAGTTTACCCTTCCTTCTTTTAACGTTAAGTCTACTAACTACTTAGCCTATTAAATCTAACACCTTACTTAATCCTAACTTAATTCTAACATTTCCATTCTAATTCTAATCTCTATTCATGCTCACTAAATTTAATGACCCAATTCTAAAAATAAATAAACAAACAAAACATAAATAAATAATCAAACAAATGATGGATAATTTTAGGAAAATTTTTGGGGTCTAACACTAAGTCCCAAGTAAAAGGAAATTCCTGCACGGATCATATTTTAAACCTAGAAGGTATAATACTCAAGGCAAAAATAAGCAAAATTTTTATGCAAGGTCATCTCGAAAGAACTTACAACCTCCTTCTCATTCATATAGGCCTCTTTCTCATTAAAATGGTATGAAACAAACTCACAATCATTATAGGTCTCTTTATAAGCATAAATATTCCATTTATTTCTCATCAGTTAGACTACTTTACTAACAAAGGAGGTTCAACTTCTACTTCTATAATTTTGTAGCATGTTCGAACTAATTCTCAACCTTTAGATTGTAATGGTCATGATACCATTAATGTTATGAATTCATTAATTATATCTACTACATTAAAGTTAGATGACATTGTTGTGGAGGCTAAGAAAGGTCTAATTAATGGAGAGTATGATTCTCATGAGTTTGCAGTTAATGTAGAGTATAAACTCTAAGAACCTATCAACTGATCTGAGTCTACAGTTGGTGATATTAAATCTTCTACTGCACTTATGGAATCCTCATATATTTTCAAGATTAAGACTAGAAGAAAATCTAAGAGGAATAATCAAGTGTTATACTTATAATCTCCTAATATTGATATTAATTTGCTATGTTGACATGTAAAGGGATTTAATAGCCCTAATAAGTAACAACTTGTTAATGATGACTTGAAGGATTTAAACCCCTTTATATTTTATATTTTAAGAACTAAACTAAGACAAAATGGGATGAGTAATCTAAATTTTCTCGAACACTCTTAATTAATTATTATTAATCATTGTTCTCATCATTATGGTATGATTATTATCTCTTTTGTTCCTTTTAGAGTGAAGGCTCTGAACTCTATAATCACAGATTGAATCTTACACTTGACATGGAATTAACATAAGAAAGAAATTGTCTTGATATAAACTCTAATTAAGCGGATATCAAACTTTAAGCTTGATAAATTAACTTTATTACACCTCTTATGATGTGATTTTTAATATAAATTGTATGTTTTGTTTTATATTATTCCTAGTATAATTATACCCATGTTTTCAAAATTAGTAAATAAGTTTTCTTTTGGATCTTTAGTTCTCAAAAGTCTGCACTAAGTGATGTTTTTCTAAATAATTGGTTCCCATACTTAGTTCCTAATTACTTAGTATAGTCCCATAAGTAAAATGTCCATAAACGTAATTTTATTTTTTATTTCTTTAATTTTTAAGTTAGTGCATGATGTGAAAGGTGAATTCACTTAATCGAAGAGAGGAAGCAAAAAATAGAATCCAAAAATCATCTAGGTCAAAACCTAAAAGCTTAAGTCTAAACCAAAATTCATAAAACCTATGAAATCAAGTCTAAACCATAAGCCTACAAACCCCAAAGCTTAAGTTGAGCTCTAGGTACTAATCACTAATTTCCCATAGTTTCTCACTTCTAGATTAAATCCAAAATCTACTTGAAGCCTTAGGTACTAAGAAAAGAATTCTAGACACATTTTTAATCTCTTATTTCATTTTATTTCTTAAGACTTATAACCTAGCTCTAGATATATCAATTTCATTTCAAATCATATGGCACCACTCTTAACATTTTTTCCATTTCAAAGCCCTAATATGTATTCTACTTATTTTATTTTATTTTATCCTATTTTTAGGCTTTGAAATTAATTCTCAATATTTTATTTTTAAGCCTTGAATCCACCTTTAAGCGTTTCATTTTTATTTCAAGTCCTATGATATAACTTCAAACATTTTCTCCATTTTAAAGCCCTAATATTCATTATAAGGATTCCATTCCTTTTTAGTTTAGTTTTAAGCCCTAAGAACTAGCTATAAACATTTCATTTTTCATTTCAAGTCTTATGGAACTACTCTAGGATTTTCTTTAGATTCCAACAGCTAATATTCATTTTAGGCATTCCATTTTTTTTTTAATTTTTAAGCCCTAAGATGTAACTTTGGCATTTCATTTTAATTTTAAGACCTAATATCTATTCTAGGTATTTGATTTTTATTTTCAATCCCTAGCCCCTAGGTAAGACTATAATTAATGTAGAGTATAAACTCTAAGAAGACTAAGGTTTTGTTTAGTTGGGCTTACACCAGTAGAGCTTTTGTTAGTAGAGTTTTTTTTGTAGATCTTTTCTGAGAAGAACTTTTCTAAAAAGTTAGTTGACTGTTTAACTGTCATTTAAAAAAGAGCTTTTTTAAAGAGCTTCATACAGTAGACTGTTTAGCAACATAAAAAATAAAAAACACTTTTAATTTTAACTATATTTTATTTTGTAATAAAATTATTTATGCATATAAAAATTATTTAAAGTATATTAAACAATATGCAAAGCACAATATATTATTATTATATAATTTTAAACCATATAAAACATAAATTAAAATATATCTAACAAAATCTTTTATATGGATTATAACATAAATAAAACTAATATAAAAATAAATATTAAAACATATTAAAAACCAAATAATATTATATAAATCCCAAAATAAATATTTAAGTTGAGTAAATAGTTAAATACATAATAAAACAAATGCGCAAGAGATTAGAGAAGATGAGTTTGCAAGATAAACGTGAAGATGAATTTGTAGGTATTGTAGGAATTATGTGTAAAACATAAGGGCAAAAGGGACTAAAAATAGACTTATTAATTGATCTGAAAAATCTACTCGAAAAAGTTATTTGAGAGGCTTTTTTAAGAAGCTCCAAATTTGAGCTTCTTAAAAAGCTATATTTTGGCTGCCAAAAAAGTCATATCTATTCAACAAGTGATTTTTTTATTTTACAATCAAATACCTATTTTCTTTAAAAAGGCTTTTGTGGTAGAGAAAAGTGCTTATTGATCTCTCAAAAGTCCATCCAAACAGGCACTAAACCAACAGTGAAGAGTGAAAAACATTTCATCGTTATTCATAAATGCATTTAGCTTTTTCTCTCAGTATTCAAAAATTCATCATATACATTTTATAGGCATAAGAAATTCATCCCTAACTATTAAGAAAAACACTAGTACGTGGCATTCTTCACCAACAAGAATACATTAACCATACACAGAACCATTAACAGTTGAAAAAGATGCAGACAACACAAAGGACATCAACTAAAACTGACCTAAACAAAAGCTTCCCCATCAAGAACTAACGGAAAAATAAGAAACCAAGTGCAAAGGAGGAATAACTAACCATGATGGATGATTAACTGTAGACAAAGACAATGACGATGGTGGATGAAACTGAAGATCACAACGACGAGGGAAGAGGAAAAAAATTAAAACTTTTAGACGTTCAATAGAGGGGGAGGAGAGGTTGTCGAGGTGGTTTAAACGTGATAAGTAAACGACGTCGTTTGTTTAAACGTGATAAGGAAATGATATCGTTTGTGGTTGAGAAAACGGTGTCGTTTTCCTTCCTCTTGAAACAACAACCCCGACGTCATTTGAATTTGCCTACGAAATAATATTTCTGTAGGTAAATTCTTGACGAAAAAATGATTCCGTAGGGATTTTACCTACGGAACTCTATTTCTATCGGGAAATTACCGACAAAGTTTTTTTTTTCCGTTGGTAAATTTTGTATGCATTTTTATTAGGATCCATTCTCACCCTTTTTTACGACAACTTTCACTATTTCATCGCTAACTTCCGTAGGCAAAGTTTGGTTTTCTCCTTTACTGACAAATTTTTTTTCCTTCCGA
The DNA here is from genome assembly GCA_025629825.1 of Erythroxylum guanchezii. NCBI lineage: Eukaryota > Viridiplantae > Streptophyta > Magnoliopsida > Malpighiales > Erythroxylaceae > Erythroxylum > Erythroxylum guanchezii. The sequence continues at coordinate 4,306 of JAOTAX010114608.1, read as the reverse complement.
ACCTTTTTTTCCAACAACTTTACCTACAGAAAGCAATTTTCATCACTAATTTATTATGGAATTTTTTCCGTCGGTAATATTCCGTCAATAATTTGCATTTTTCTTATAGTGGTTTTAAAAAAATGTAGCTAAAAGTTTGCTGCTATATTTTCAATATTGAAAATCGTAGCCAAAAGCTTACTTTTAGCAATGATTTGAATCGTGTATAAATCTCAGTTTTATTATAGTGTGAGTCAGCAGCATACTTATAAAAGTGGGCAAATCAAGTATTTAATATTTATCTTATATCATGAATAGTAAAATATTAACTTTTGTTTAATAGGAAAAATTCATTGAATTAGTTGATTGGTAGTAAAAAAAAAAAGTAGAGTTGTGTGATGACAATTGCTTAACGTGTAAGCTTTAACTTACTTAATAAAGAGAAATACAATATAATAATTAAAATATTCTTGCAAAATCTAATTAAAGTAATTATAGAAAATTAGAAATGTAATACTGGATGTAATATTAACTAAAATTAAGATGAAGAGAACTTTAAAATAAAAATACTAAAAGGAATTTTAAATTTTAACTAAGTAATTGTTATTATATTTAAAAATTAAATCACTTTTTTATGAATGATATTATAATTAAAACTAAGATGTAACAATATCCAAACTTTTCAATATCTAAGAAACCCAACAAATGACTTGTGATAATTAAAATTTACAAATTTAAGATAACAAATTTAAAAGTTTTTTAACTTTTTTTAAAAAGTTCAATTTAGTGTCAAAATTTTCTAAAATTTTTAATTTAATAATTAACCTTTCAAAATTAGTATAAATTAAGTTAAAACGTTCTCTTTGCTAATGTGGTTAATAGATGGACAACCACGAAGCATTTGATGGACTCGCAACATTACTAAAAATAATACTTTGACCTAATTTATATAATTTTTTAAAATTTTAGTTATTAAACTAAAAATTTTAAAAATTTATTACTAAATTAAAAAATTAGAAGTTAAGGCGGAGTTTAATTTGTTATCCCTACTAATTTTTATCTCTAGTTCTTATATTTTTCAAAAAGGAAAAATAAATTATCTTAAAATTATTATCATTAATCTTTTTTTACCTAATAGTAGTTATTTACTTGTCTCATTCACGCGGCACATGCATGCATTGTTGGTTAGTATTAAAAATACATTAAAAATCTTGTCCTCCTCTAATACAGCTTCATCTGATGAGAAATTTTTGATAATAGGTATCGGTGGCTTACTCCAACAAGATTGAAAGGTGTATTTTTAACATATCCATCGAGAAGAAAATCAATGTGCAGATAATCTGGCCTCAATTGCAACTATCATCAATTCCAGTCTGCATATTCTCCAGGAGCTTCCGATGACAATAATGAAGCTACTCCACTGACATAAATACGGAGCGATGTATCACAGAACTATATACTAGTTAGCTTGTTTTGGCTTTTGTTTTTTTTCTTTATTTCCAAAAAAAAAAACTTAAAGACATTTATTAAAATATAAAAGATACATGTTCATACAACATTTTTTACTTTAACTTTCTTTTAAATGCAGGAGCTTCTCCAGTATGACTAATTCTAGTTTCTGCTGATGGGACTCTCGTGACGTTACTTTTGCTCAATCACCATTAGCACTTTCCTATTAGCTTGATGGTTATAAGGACAATATGACAACAGAGTTTACAACACCAACACACACACATTTGGCCTTATAATATTGTTTGAGTCACGCCCTCAAACGTGTTCTTATAGCCAACAGAAACTGCATAGATAACTCTCCTTACATCTTTGCACGTAATGCTGGTTTTGGCCGAGATTCAGTCTCATTGTTAACACCTCTGGACGACTGCTTCTTCCATCTTTCCAGGAATGTGAAGACGACTTTATGTGCTTCGTCAAAGTGGGGACGTAAGGCGTATTTTGTATCCTCAATCCACTGTTGAACTTTCTTGTGTGGGCCTAGAAGTCCATTGAGATCCTTCTCGTCCAGAACCTAATAGAATTATGCATGAATTACGAATTCATTACTATACAAGTTATTCTTTGCTTTAGTTGATGATCTCGGAGTCTGTTATGCGGAAGGCTGTAGAAGTTAAAAAAAAAAAGGTTGTCTCCAATGTAAGAAGGAAAAAAAAAGGTTTTCTCCAATGTGCAAGTTCTTGAAGTTGATGCAGATAAAAGTTGTCTCAATTAACTTTACACACCTCAAGCTGCATTATCTGACATGCTAGGCTTAGATCTGCAATCGATGGCTGATTGCTACCCAGCAAAAATTTCCCACTTCCCTTGAGCCAAAAGGACTCTACCTTTGACAAGGAATAGGACAACAGTTTCCTAGCTTCAGCTGCAGCTTGTGGATTCAGTGGTCGGCCAACGACAGGTGCCAAGGTAGAATTCATAATATATCCAGCTAGTTAATACAGAAGCATCAGTCCATCTCAGAAGAAGAAACCAAATAAAGAGCACTAATGCAGAATAAAACACGAAATGGTGCACGTTCATACAAGCAGAGCGGAAAATATAACCACCATGCAATCCACCAAGCAGATTGCATGGTGGTTCGGTGCGATGTAATTCTGTTCTGCAAGGAATTATTAAATTTCATCAAGTATAGCGGACATCAGTGACAATGTGGCTAAGTTCTTATAAGCGTATTACAATTATGACGTGATAAGGCATAGTTGAAGGCGTGTCATTGATCATGATGTTGCAACGAAAAGAAGATTTTATTGATTGCCAAGAAAATGGCAGATACACTTTCAGTATCGGCTCTAAACTAGTAACCCAACACCTCTGAACCTTGGTCTGGCTCATTCAATATGATTAATTAAGCATGCGATATAACTCAAACAAAATGGTGAAACTTTCATCAAATTAGCAGCAAAGCACCTGTGCCGCGGCGTAAGAAGGAATGATGCCAGTCCAAAACTGAGTGAACCATAGCTCTCTTGAAAATATCAGCTGGGTACCTTAACATTAGAGAAGAAAATTAGCTAAGCACCAGGCTACAGCCATATAAATCTCTGTTGTGATGATAAGTACAGCTGTCAAGAGATTGCAAAGGAGACTTCCGTGCTAAAGATATTCTAAATCATACAAAATAACACCATTCCTTAATTTTTTGCCAGTGCAAATACTTAGGCTTGTCGACCAACTTAAACTTCCGATATTCAACATTTGACTCCATTAAAAAGTGTTCAAGGTCAACTAGAGAAATTATAAGTTTGAAATTGGCAATACAAATTTAAGAACTGAGATTGGTTCAAATAAGTAAGTTTGATTTTTCAACAAGATTCGGTTTGAGTTTGATTCCAATGGAACTCATCCAATTGGGCATACACCGAATCTTTATTAGGCATCTTCATTCATTTACAACACTATTGAAGTCAACTAAAGATGAAAACTCGATAAAACATGAAGGGCAGCATGAAAAAGGTTAGGATATGTTAACATGAGAATCATATGGAGGTAAGTACACGAGATTGCATGAATTTATGAGTGTTTCCTGATAGAATTTTATCATAATTGTGGACTAGCATAATAAACATAATTGTGTACAAACCCCGATTAATTAGATGTCAATGGTAATTCTCTCTTCAACGTGTCATTGGGCCTGTGTCCATGGGCCTGTTATGATGGGTAGGCTTAGCCCATGTATTATAAAGCACAAGAGGCCCTACTGCTAGCCAACATTTAAATACAGTCGCCCCATTGAAAACTGTATGTGTTCTTTTGCTGATTAAGGCTCGGAATAGCAGTAGTAAATCCTCTGCGTCTTGATCACATCATTTCACATAACATTACAATAGATTCAATGTTTCCCCAATTTCAGGTATTTATCCATCCAATTATTGAATATAGTATGCTGCAATTTTAGGGTTGATTACTTGTGTTGATTAATTATGCAATTAATCTGGAAATTTCGTATTAAATTTCTTTCAATTGGTATCAGAGACAGGTTAACCCTAATTGTGACTGCTGATTGTTGTGTAAATTTTGTGTAATTTTTCGGTATATTATTTTATGGAATTTGGGGTTTTCGTTTTTTGATAATTGTGTTTTTTTTAAATTGATTTTGTGGTTATTGATTGGTTTCGGTTTGATGTCAAAGCGTGTATTAGGATGTTCAATTTGTTGTTGTCTTTTAAAACCCCAAGAACTTGAAGAACTGAACCCATTAACATTTTCTTTCGATTTTTCCGATTCATTTAAGTAGCTTTTTCGTAAAATTTATTGAGGGGTTTGATAGATCTTTGAATTCTGAATCTATTGACACAAATTTCGTTGAAAATGG